>BLSH010471109.1:375745-386562 GCA_018402905.1 Glandirana rugosa
CCCCCCCCCCCCCCCCCAAAAAATAAATAAAATGGACCCGCTTCCACTGGTGCTGAAATGTTTTCAGGAAGCACTCTGCCGGCTCCTCCCACCGGCCACGATCTGCCTGCATTGCATAGAGAAGCACAGAGACCCAGTGATGATGTCATAGGGTCTAAAATAAGATGTCATGAAAATGATTAGGCTTTAATTAAAAATGTAATTAGCATCTTGATAAGGGAGGGAGGGGGGAACCAGAGAAGGCAAAATATCAGCAGATTTACCTTCAGCAGACCAAATGGGAGCAAATAAGAGAAGCTGATTGGTGGATTTGCAGCGACTTCCCGCAGTATAGAAGCTGGAGGATTTCCAGGTAATGATTATGCAGCTCAGCTAATCAGAGATAATGAGATAAGAGGAGCAGTAGAGTGCAGTCCCCGGGTTTACATAGAAGCGGCCCCCACCCATGTCCTACACATGAGGATCCGCCCCCCCAGTAGTCAGCCAATCATCACTCCTATAATCACACCCATATACTATATACATGATTATTATATCTTTCTATAGAAGAGGCGGGGTGATAAGGACTTCTGGCACATCGCACTTTATAGTACAGATTATCTCTCCGAGATACCAGGAGAGCATTGAACCCGACTTCTACATTCACTCAGCACATGACTCACATTTCCAGGAAGCCAATCGCCTTTAAGGTGAATTCCTGGTATGGATATTATTACATAGATACATTGTTACACCTGGGGCCAAGGTAACTATATATATATACCTGTGGGGTCTCTCTAGAAGCTGGAAATCACTGTAATAAACACCTCTACTACATTGCTACTACACCAATATTACACTGCTACTACACCTCTACTACACTGCTACTACACCACTATTACACTGCTACTACACCTCTACTACACCACTATTACACTGCTACTACACCTCTACTACACTGCTACTACACCACTTTTACAAAGCTACTGCAACATTACTACACTGCTACTATGTCACGCATATAGCACTACTACACTGTTAATACAACACTAATACACCAGAACTACACCACTATTACACCGCTACTACATCACTACCAATACATCATTACTAGACTGCTATTACCCACTACTACACTGCAACTACATCACTACTGCACCACTATTACACAGCTACTACACCACTACTATATTGCTCCTATGTCACTGCTACACCACTACTACACCACTACTACACTGGTAATACAATACTAATACACCAGCACTACACCACTATCACACTGCTACTATATCACTACTACACTGCCATTTCTCCATGACTGCACTGCAAATACATCACTATCACACCACTACTACACTGCTCCTACATCACTACTTCACCACTTCTATACAGCTACTACACCACTACTATACTGCTCCTACATCACTACTACACCACTATTATACAGCTACTACACCACTTCTGTACTGCTCCTACATCACTACTACACCACTTCTATACAGCTACTACACCACTTCTATACAGCTACTACACCACTACTATTCTGCTCCTACATCACAACTACACCACTATTATACAGCTACTACACCACTTCTGTACTGCTATTACAACACAGAACACTACTACACTACGACTACACTGTTAATACAACACTTATACACCAGCACTACACCACTATTACACCGCTACTACATCACTACTACTACATCACTACTACTACATCACTACTACTACATCACTACTACACTGCTATTAAACCCACTACTACACTGCAACTACATTACTACACCACTATTACACAGCTACTACACCACTATTACACAGCTACTACACCACTACTACACTGCTCCTACATCACTACTACACCACTACTATAATGCTCCTACATCACTACTACACCACTACTACACCGTTAATAAAACACTAATATACCAGCACTACACCACTATTACATCACTACTACACCCCTACTACACTGCTACTCCAGTGATCTCCACTAGCTTCGTGGTCCCATGCTGAGCGTCGGCCCTGCTGCATTGTGATCACAGGAAATCAGCCGCTCAGCGCGGATGCCCCCTTTGCTGCCCACTCACGGGGTGGTAAGGGGTCCTCTTTGAGATGTTGAGGAGCTGCAGCTCGCAGTGTTGAGTCACCCAACGTAGTCCAGGGACGGAGGGGGTTAACAGAGTAATGGCTGCCGGCATCGTACGGTCCCCCCCTTCCCGGAGAACTGTCCCCCATCAGCAGCTGGGTGGAATTATTGTGCCGCCACTATTCAGGTGTTTCATTTCCCCCATCTCTGCCCCGTCTCCCTCATGAGGTGCGGCCGCCATGATACTCGAGGTCTGAGCCGCATTTCAAAGGCTTTGCGTTGTGATATTCGACTTTCACAGATATTGAGGAAATTATTGGTGCGCCGTGATGTATGGCAGGATTCTCCGACTTGCCGAGTGGCGGGAGCGGTGCTCCTGTATCTAATATATGGGCCTTGTTAGGTGCAGATGATAAACCTGGGGGCTTATCCGGGAGTAGGTGCTAGGAGAGCGGGGGCCAAGGGGCCCCATCATTTTCCGCTGATGATGGTGGAGCGAACTCTGCATGAGTTTGGCAGATGTGCTTCCTAAGGTTTTTATATCACTTTCGGCAAGTGTTATCATTGTAAAGTCGGCTGGGTGCTGCCAGGGAAGGGCTGGCCCAGGGGGTAGGGTGGCAATTGCCCCCCAGGCCACCCTAACTTACATTTAAAATGGCCGATGGCTGCTGCCCGCTCACACTTTTTTTTTCTTGTGGAGGAGGGAAATAGGGCCCAGGGGCGCAGCCACCAACTAACTGCAGGCAAAGGGGGGCACCCAGGGCCGGCGCTACCATGGATCTCGCTAGGCCCATTGGGTGGGCATGGATGGTGAGCTGATTCGGTGGTTCAATGGGCCACTTGACTGGACTTGCCCCCCAGGCCTACGGCTCCCAGCCCTCCCCTGGGTGCTGCAAAGGAGGCTGGGCCACTAAGATGCCCACGTGTACATTTGTAATAAAAAAACTTTAATCAGAAGCAAAGTTCTTCAAATATGAATGCTCATCTTCTATACACCCAGGTCCCTTGCTAACCATTCCTGGGTCGGTTGCATCACCTTGTGGTCACCTTCAACCTTGGTGGAGACCACAAGGGCATGTTCACTTGTAGCCCCCACTGGAAGCCCATAAGACAGGGTAGCAATACAGGAGAACAGTTGGGAAACCAGGACCGAGTGTTGTCTCCTTGCCAGTCAACACTGCTGGGGATCACAAGGACATATTCACTTGTAGCATCCACTGGGAGTCCCTGAGACAGGAGGACAACTCAGGAGAACAGGATTGCGAAATGGGGACAGGGTGTTGCCACCTTGTCACATTCAACCTTGGTGGAGACCACAAGGACATGTTCACTTGTAGCCTCCACTGGAAGCCCCTGAGACGGTGACAACTCAGGAGAACCGTTGGGAAACCAAGGCAGAGCTTTGTCACCTTGTCACAGTCAAACCTGCTGGAGACCACAGGGACACATCCACCTGTAGCCTCCACTGGAAGCCCCTGAGACAGGGTGACAAATCTGGAGAACCATTGGGAAACCAAGGCAGAGCTTTGCCACCTTATCACAGTCAACCTTGCTGGAGACCACAGGGATGCATCCACCTGTAGTCTCCACTGGAAGCCCATGTGACAGGGTGGCAACTCAGGAGAACAGTTGGGAAACAGAGGCAGAGCGTTGTCACCTTGTCACAGTCCACCATGGTGGGGACCACAAGGACATATTCACTTGTAGCCTCCACTGGAAGCCCCTGAGACGGTGACAACTCCGGAGAACCGTTGGGAAACCAAGGCAGAGCTTTGTCACCTTGTCACCTTGTCACAGTCAACCCTGCTGGAGACCACAGGGACACATCCACCTGTAGCCTCCACTGGAAGCCCCTGAGACAGGGTGACAACTCAGGAGAACCGTTGGGAAACAAAGGCAGAGCTTTGTCACCTTGTCACCTTGTCACAGTCAACCCTGCTGGAGACCACAGGGACACATCCACCTGTAGTCTCCACTGGAAGCCCATGTGACAGGGTGGCAACTCAGGAGAACAGTTGGAAAACAGGGGCAGAGCGTTGTCACCTTGTCACAGTCCACCCTGGTGGAGACCACAAGGACATATTCACTTGTAGCCTCCCCTGGAAGCCCCTGTGACAAGGTGATAGCTCAGGAGCACAGCTTGGAATAGGGTCAGAGCTTTGTCACCTTGTCAAAGTCAACCCTGCTGGAGACCACAAGGACATATTCACTTGTAGCCTCCACTGGAAGCCTCTAAGACAGGGTGACAACTCAGGAGCACATCAGGGAAACCAGGATAGCCAGTTGTCACCCAATTAGAGGAAGTGACGGAACAAGGACCTTCATGGCAGAATTATCAGGCTTAAAGGGGACCTTCACCCTCTTTTGGAAATGGGCATTTTTTTAGCATGGTACTTTATTTTCCACTTAGGTGAGAAGTTCTCTCAACCCTCTGCGCCTGAGCAGATTTGTTGCAGGACTCAGCTCCTGAAAGCGCTTTGTGGCACATTGGCCAGTTTTCCTGACCAACTACACATGCACAGGGTTTCCCGCCCATGCGCAAATTCTGAAACCTTCCCTGTCTTTGCACTTGACCAGAAAATTACCTGCATGTGCGCAAATTTGCCAATCAGAGCTGCCAGGATCCAAAGGCCAGAGAGAGCCCATGGGGATATCTATGCATGAATGGTGGCACCCAAGGGGGGGTTGAGGGGGGGGGTGGTCGACCACCAAGGGAGGCAGATTGAAGTTCTGCATGAATGTTAAGGAAAGCTGCGGATATAAAGAGGTTGAAAATGACTTTTGAAGTGCTGTTAAAACTTTCTTCTTGTACAATATCCCTTTAGATTGACCAAAACCCTATAATATGAGGGCAGACCTAAACACTTTCAATTTTAAAGCAATAAGGCAAGCCCCTGCACTACATAGTTGGAGGTAAATCTAAAGTAATTGAATAAGAAAAATGTATAAAGACACTACCTGCCTGGAGTTTGCATGTTCTCCCTGTGCCTGCGTGGGATTTCCTCCCACACTCTAAAGACATGCTGGTAGGTTAATTGTCTCCTGTCTAAATTGGCCCTAGTATATGTATGAATGTGAGTTAGGGACCTTAGATTGTAAGCTCCTTGAGGGTAGGGACTGATATGAATGTACAATGTATATGTAAAGCGCTGCTTAAATTGATGGCGCTCTATAAGTACCTGAAATAAATAAATAAATAATGTATGGCCAGCCCTAGATTTTAGTGGTTGGGTTTAGGCCCTGGTCATTGGATGAGATGATCTTCTGACCCCTTATTGATCCATCCCCTGAGATCAGAGTCTGGCCATCTCCTTTATCTCCATCCTGGATAAGGGAAGGATGAATGGATGCTGGGGGTCTCCAAACAGATCAGATAACCCAAATCACCACCCCGGTGATGGCTATCTTGGTGGCATTGTTTTCCTGTGGCAGTTGATAGGGTCAGCACACTGACAGAGGTCCCTGTGTGGTCTGTTTATGAATGGCCTCAGACGCCATCCCATCACAGAGTATCACAGCCAATTTCCATTGGTCGCCAAGGTGTGCGGAGAGGTCAGCGAGACCTGGCCGGGTGATAAGGGTGACTATGGCTAAACAATGGCACAATCACTCTTCCTGCTCATCTTCATTTGTTCTGAAACTTGAAACTCAGTTTACAACAATGGAAATTCCCATGTAAAAGCGTTTCCTACATTAGGGATTCCTCAGTCTATTCATGGCTCATTTTTAGGAATTTCTCCGATTTTTTCTTTGCAGCAAAAAATCCAAATGGCATGAGCAATTCTGGATTGTGCAAGAAGATTGCAGTAAAGATTCCCTAAATGAATGCCAAACTAAACTGAAAAAGGAATTTAAAAACTGCTAGTAGGTGCGCTCTTTAGGCCCCATTCACATTTTGTGTAGCAGGAACTCGTATTCCCGCTCGCCATTTTGCGTTGGCAATTTTCATGCGATTCTGCATGGTGCACATAGGGCAGCCTATTCCTTTCAATGAGCTTCCCCATGTGCATTTGTCGCCCCAAAAAAAGCTCCTTTTTTGGGCAACAAGCTTCACACAAATTTTAAAGGCATATTTTGTCACGATTGTGTTTGGGGCGTCCTACAGAATGAATGGCACCCAAACGTGCCACGCATGTTTTGCAGCGATTGCCAGTGATTTGGAATCATGGACAGGATCGTCCCGATTCCACCCTCCATTCCCCATTCACACTTCGGGTAGCAGGAAATTTGCGCTGGAAATTTTCACGCGGTTCTGCATGTCGCACATAGGGCTGCCCTAAACGCATTTATTGCCCAAAAGAAACTCCTTCTCCTTTTTGGGCGACAAGCGTCACGTGATTTTTAAAGGCGTGTTTTTGACACAATTTCCCCGTGATTCTGTTGAGCGACAATTGTGGGAAAATCGCACCATGCTTGGGGTCCCATTTAAAATGAATTGCACCTAAACGTGCATTGCGTGTTTTGCAGCGATTGTCTTCTTCCACTGGGGGAGGCTTTCCCCACGGGGAGAAGACAATGTCTCAGCAGGAGGGATTCCCCTGTCTGCACTGTCTGTGTTGATGTGAGGGACGTGCAAATTTCCATGTTTGCAGGCAGGGCTGCTGGTAGAAATCAAGGGGCCCTGTAGGGCCTACCTGGCAGGGCACCCCCCAAATATCAAAACAATATTTTCACAAAAAATACAGCAGCTGAAAGCCGACTGGAGGGAGAGGAAAAGCCAATCTTCAAATGCAACAAAGAGAGCCATACAGGGGATTGGTTCCAATTACTGCCCTCCTGCCAGACTGTTCACCATCTCTACCCACATCTGATTCCCCCCCGCTGCCTGGGCCCGGTCCCCGTACAAGAGGGCCAGTGGTAGCCCCTTATTAGTGGCCCTGGTTGCAAGAAATAAATTTGCACCGTCTATAGCAGTGGTGGCCGCTCATGCAGAATGCCCCACTAATCCATGTGCCCTGCCCCTAAACTACATGCAGGGCGCTCAACGCCTGGATTCCAATGTTTTTTTTTTCGGAAGCACATGAATAAATTTGCACCGTCTATAGCAGTGGTGGCCGCTCATGCAGGGTGTCCCACTAATCCATGTGCCCTGCCCCTAAACTACATGCAGGGCGCTCAACGCCTGCATTCCAATGGGTTTTTTTTTCGGAAGCAATGATTAGAGCCTGTGGCTCTAATTAGCTTCAAAAAGGGTGGGCTCAGGGCGCAAAGCACTGGGGGGGGGGGGCTGTGGGCTCGAGGGGGCAAAGCACTGGGGGGGCTGGGGGGGCACAGGCTGCCCCCCTAAGAAAATTGAGCACCAGCTGCCACTGGTCTATAGTCTGCCTGTCGATGCACACAGTGCGTGCAAAACCCTCCAAAAAACTGCATCCAAAGTCTTGCATATGGACCATATTCAATTCTTTATCCATGTATACAGTACATTTGTACTTACATGCATATAGTTTACATGTATGCTATTGGACAAGGATGCTAGGTGTCAGGAGTTACCTGCACCTTAGCAAATAGGGTGCATTTGCACTGTAAGCATGTAATGTTGGGCCCCATTCACCCCTTTCCGCTTTGAGAATGCATGCAGAAATGAGCTGTCATGCGTCAAACACTCAAAAATAGCGTGAAGAATACAGTGGGGGAGATTTACTAAAACCGAAGCACTCAGAATCCGGTGCAGATGTGCATGGTAGCCAATCAGCTTCTAACTTCAGCTTGTTCAATTAAGCTTTGGAAATAAAACCTGGAAGCTGATTGGTTTCTATGCAGAGCTGCGCCAGATTTTGCACTCTCCAGCTTTAGTAAATAAGCCCCATGGCGTTGTGTTGATGGGAATAGGGTGCTACTACAACCATTACATGCATAGTGTGCACAGACGAGGTCTTATGTAGAATGTGCATGAACCCCAAGCAACGCTCAGGTCGCAGTTGGATGCAGATTCTCTTTTGTTGTTTTGGTCGGTGAAAATATTGTTCGTACTCCTCATGTAATTTGTTATAAACATCTGCAAAGCTCTCTAAATATTTATTTCATGCACCAGCTCTTGGCTGAGTCTTTGTTTCCTCTGTGTTTATGTTGTATAACAATACATTGTTGTAAATAATTACATGTATCTATAAAGTTACATTGTTGTAAATAATTACATGTATCTATAAAGTTACATTGTTGTAAATAATTACATGTATCTATAAAGTTACATTGTTGCAAGTAACATAGGATGAAAAAAAGGCCACAAGTCCATCAGGTTCAACCAATATAAAGCCTCTTTTTTAGTTTTTTTTGTCATTTTTCCATAAGCTACCCTCAGGATGGACTTTTCCTTACACCCAGGATCATCATTAGTGCCTACAACCTTATAAATTAAGATAGCTTGACACAAAAGGATGCATCTCTTCCTAGGTCAGAGGGCAACAGCGGGATGTGAAGGTTTTTGTCACTTGACGTCAACACGCCACAAGCGACATCAGTCATGGGTATAATAGTAGGAAGGCAAAGATGCGGATCTTGCAGGAAAAAATGGGAAAGTGTAAACACATACAGGACACAGATCACCTATTAAACGGGGCAGTTGGTTCCTGAAAAAAACAAAATAATGCCGATTCCCACTATTCATCAACTGGTTTTATATACGTTTCCGGTGAGGATACATGTCTTATCTCATAGTAGTTAGTCAACTGGAATACTTAAGCTACTGGACAATGGTCAACGTGACTTTATTGGAAGAGGCTACTTGGAGTCGTGACATTACAGATCAAGTCCAGTTGGATGTTAATACCTACTACTAAATTTACCATGACCTGGATAAATGAGAACCTTCACAGACATACTGTACATATTATACATTATATATAAAAAGCAAATACAAAAAAAACATCCTAACTAGAAATGGTCAGGGTTTAAAAATTCTTTAAAGGAGAGAGGAACATACAGTTAACAAAAGAATTTTCAGGGTTTGTCTCAAGATGGGGGAAATCTTCCAGTTGTTGACATATTCTGATGATTAAGTAAGGATTGCCACTCACCTTGGAGAAATTTGCTCTTGATTCCTGTTGTATCCCCAGGGAGAAAGGAAATCTCCCCATTGGGAAATTGGACAAGTTCTCCACTTAAGACTAAATAAATTTAAAGAAAAAAAAAAGGTTTGGCTTTAGATACACTTTAAGCTACGAAATTGGTATCGAACGTAGACTTGGGAAAAAAAAACCAAAACAGCCTTTCTTAACCTTTTTAACACTGAGGAACCCTAAAATAAGTTTCCGGTTTCAGGGGACCCTTGCTAAAAATTACTATATCTACAACCCATGATGATACATTAGTGTGATGGTCAGTGGGAAGAATGCTCCTTACACTTGTGGTCATTGGGAAGAAATCCCCTTACAGATAGCTAAAAAGATCAATGGTGTCAGTGGGAACTTATCTGAGAGACAGAAATTGCTCATTGCTCAAGGAACCCCTAGCAACCTCTGGAAGAACCCTAGGCTTCCATGGAACTCTGGTTGAGAAACCCTGCCTTAGATGAATATGCTACAATTGCACCTCTGAGAAGGCTACCTCTTACCATCACCTCTTCCTGACTCACTCCTAACTATTCCTCGTTCCCTCTTTTACCTCATACGGCTTAACCACACTCCGATTCTTGCTATCCCCTCTTCCCTTTGTATTTTTGCCCACTGTCTCCCCCTTAGAATAACAAAATGTTCTTGGAACCATGGGCGTCCGCAGGTAGGGGCAAGGGGGGGCGCTTGTCCCCCCTGGAATCTGGGGTTCCCCACTAGGTCCTTATCCTCTTGGGCTATGTATGCAGTTTCTGATTATCTCTTGTGCTATGTCCGCAGTCTCTAACCGTCTCCTGTACCATGTCTGCAGTCGCTGACCGTCTCCTGTACCATGTCTGCAGTCTCTGACCGTCTCCTGTACCATGTCCGCAGTCTCTGACCATCTCCTGTATCATGTCTGCAGTCTCGGATGTCTCCTGTACTATGTCTGCAGTCTCTGACCGTCTCTTGTATCATGTCTGTAGTCTCTGACCATGTCCTGTACTACGTCTGCAGTCTCTGACCGTCTTCTGTACAATGTCTGCAATCTCTGACCATCTCCTGTACCATGTCTGCAGTCTCTGACCATCTCCTGTACAATGTCTGCAGTCTCTGACCGTCTCCTGTACCATGTCTGCAGTCTCTGATCGTTTCCTGTACAATGACTGCGGTCTCTGACCGCGATAATGTGATAATGACATTGTCAAAAACGGGCAGAGCATGAGTGACCTTAAAATTATGCCCCCCCCTGAAAAAACTTCTGCGGACACCCATGCTTGGAACCACCGTAGATCCCCAAAGCTTCTCACCAAAAAATGAGTATAACATACTCCAAATCCCAGTACTGAAACCCTACTTCAGCCATTCTCAACCAGGGTTTTGTGGAACCCTAAGGTTCCTCCAGACCTCCAGACATTGCCAGGGGTTCCTTGAGCTGTGGAAGATTGACCTTTCATTTGGTGGTGCCTTTACAGTTCCAAGAATATTGCGACTTGGCAAAGCCAGTAGTGTGACTCCAATGGATATTTTAATTGTGGCATTCTGAATACCAATGCAAGGCTTAAATTCTTTAACTTTTGCCCCCCATCCCCAATGCATTGGTTTTGGTAAAGGTTCCCAGAGACTTGAAAATTATTGTAGGGGTTTCTCTGGGGTAAAAAGGTTGAGAAAGGCTGCCCTGCATCTTATACTCAACATTCTGTGTTGTTTTAACCTTTTGA
>BLSH010471109.1:401095-413621 GCA_018402905.1 Glandirana rugosa
CATACAACACGCCGGTTCCTACTGCGTCGCGGTCCTTTCCGTCTCGTTTAGAAAGTTTGGAGACCCCCCTGCCCCCTACCAAACAAGCAGCTATCCCTTGCAGGGCGGGTGCAGCCCCAATGAAAGGAGGGGTAGATATTTAAATTTCCCAGATTTGGGCTTTACTTATAATAAATGTTGTTGGTGATCTATAAACAGCTTGAAAAATGTGTGTCCCTTTAACAGCAACTAATATTTCCATGATTCAGTTCCATACTGACAGCTGCTTTAAAAAGCAGGCAGTAAATTGAGCGTGACCCTTGTGTGTCTGAGCACTGACAAGTTATTGTTGGGGGTGAGCTGCCGCCACGCCTGCGTAGGGCCGGTGCGTGTAGCGGGACCGCTGGTGTCATGCCACAGATATGAGGGGTCACACACAAGAACAGAACACAATGCGGGGTGATGTAATTCTTCCATCACATCCATGCCCTCTGCCTTTCCTGGCGCTGCGTCATCCTTGGCCGCACAACATACGGTGGCGGTTTGTGCCGCCATGAAATCACCTTCTATATTAGAGAAATTGGACATCATCCTCACCACAATTACTAAGCAGGATATGACTGTGCGTTGATACAAATACCAGGGAATCATGTAAGGCAGCAATGTAAAGAGCGACGGCGGCGTGACGTTTTCCATTCATTCGTAGATTTCCATTCATGTGGTTTGTGGTCGGCTGTTCTGGGCTACCAAACTTTGTCCGCTCATTGCCCTGTGCTTAGTGAATAGCCTGTCCTCCACAGATGGGTCCATATTAAAATAATTTTATAAGTAAGACGAGCGGGGCGGGGGGGGGGGGGGAGGCAAAACATTTGCGCATGATGGTATCCCTTTTATTGAGTAGTCCCTCTGAAGATGGAGGTAAGCCAGCTGTGGTGTTGGGTGGCCATGTGCCAAGGAGGTACCATTGGTATGATGGAATCCCTTTAAATGAGTGTCTGTGTGCAAATGACCCTTGTTGCAATAAATGGAGAGCCATACAGCAACTACAGGTGCCAAGGTGTGACAGTGCATGTTGGGGCTTGTAGTTCCTCTGAAGCTGGAGGTTAGCCCATCTATGGTGTTGGGGGGCCATGCGCTGGCGCAATGACACCCTTTTAAATGAGTGCCTGTGTGCAAATGACTCTTGTTGGGTTAAACTGAGAGCCACAGAGCAACTGCAGGTGCCAGGGTGTGACAGTGCATGCTGGGACTTGTAGTCCCTCTGAAGCTGGAGGTCAGCCAGCTACGATGTTGGGTGGCCATGTGTCAAGGAGGTACCATTGGTATGATGGAATCCCTTTAAATGAGTGTCTGTGTGCAAATGACCCCTGTTGGGTTAAATAGAGAGCCATTGAGGGGTGTGACAGTGCATGCTGGGGCCTGTAGTTTCACTTAATTGGAAGTTGGCTAGCTACTGTGTTGTGTGGTCATGCGCTGAGGTGGTGCCATTGGCATGATGGCATCCTTTTTAATGAGTGTCTGTGTGCAAATGACCCCTGTTGGGTTAAATAGAGAGCCATTGAGGGGTGTGACAGTGCATGCTGGGGGCTGTAGTTTCTCTTAAGTTGGAAGTTGGCTAGCTACTGTGTGGGGTGGTCATGCTCTGAGGTGGTACCATTGGTATGATGGCATCCTTTTTAATGAATGTCTGTGCGCAAATGACCCTTGTTGGGTTAAATAGAGAGCCATTGAGGGGTGTGACAGTGCATGCTGGGGGCTGTAGTTTATTTAAGTTGGAAGTTGGCTAGCTACTGTGCTAGGTGGCCATGCGCTGAGGTGGTACCATTGGTATGATGGCATCCTTTTTAATGAGTGTCTGTGTGCAAATTATTAATTTTGTTGGGTTAATTGGAGAGCCATTGAGCAACTACAGGTGCCAGGGCGTGTCAGCCCATACTGGGGCTTGTAGTTCCTCTGAAACTGGACGCCTGCCAGCTACGGTGTTGGGTGGTCGTGTGCCAAGGCAGTACCATTGGTATGATGTCATCCCTTTAAATAGTTTTTTAAGTGTTTTTCTTTTTTTTTTGGCTAATAGGAAAGTATGACAGCTCTGTTCATGCAGTGCAATTTTGATGCGACTGTAATGCTACTTGAGTGCCAGAGAGTGTAAAGTCACATGAAAGTTGCACTCCATGAACAGAGCTGTCATATTTTCCTATTAGCCAAAAAAAAAGCATAAAAAACACTTCAAAAATACATTATCAAAAACGCGCCAGAAAACGCATCAACCGCGACCTCCATAGATGTGAACCTAGGCTTAGTGCATTGGGGTGCCATTGAAAATGAATAGCACCACAACGCATATAACATGCATTACTGCACTTTATTACAACACAAAGATACTAATGGGACCGGATACATCATGGCTGTTATAAAAAAAAGACAAAATGTTAGTTTTGACCTTTTAGCGGCGGAATGTAAAACATTTTATTTTGTAGGAACAGCTATTGAGGTGGGAGGTGCGATGCGCCCACCATTGCGTTCCAAAAGAAGCATTTTTTATTTTTTTTTACAACAATCAGTTTCAAAGACACAGAAAATAATATCGATTTCCAAAAAATAAAGGCCGACTGGCTTCACACTTCCAGTTGGACCGGCGGGCCCGTTTTACCTCTGAAATATGTAAAGCAGCAGAAGAGATGTAAAAAAAAAATCATCGGCGTTTGACAGATCAGCGACCCAATAATGAGCGCACATTCCTAGCCCAAATCTGCAGTTTATTTTTTGGGTGGGGATCTCATTTTTCAGGAAATGGACCAAACCCAAGATAGAAAAAAAATCGTTTCCCCCTTCTTCTGCCGTTCCACCATTCATTGTGTGACCCAGATGAGGCTGAGGACTATTTAGCAGCTTGTCCCGGCCCAGCAGAGGTTGGATTTCACGGGAGCTGCCAGTGTTTGTCTAACCTCCAGCCATAGCCAAACACGGCCCAGCTGCAGAGAGGAGGCAAAGGGCAGACTATTAGTAACTTAACAATTTCAGGCCTGTCACTCCGAAATACCAGGTGAACCTTCAAAAGGGATTTCTTGAGAGGCGCCTCTGTCTTCCCTGCATACCTTAATTGTTTCAGCCTGTAAACTAAATGACTGAATCAACTGCTGGAGCTCCAGGATTTCCAGGCTTCCTCGGCAAAGAGACATTTCCAAAGGACAGTTATGTATAGTACCTAAAATTCTGATCTGATTGATATCTATTACATCACATTGATTGCTACAGTCTATCCATTCACTAGAGACCGGTGACATCACTGAGAATGCAGCCTATCAATTCACTAGAGAGCGGTGACATCACTGACAATGCAGCCTATCCATTCACTAGAGACCGGTGACATCACTGAGAATGCAGCCTATCCATTCACTAGAGACCGGTGACATCACTGAGAATACAGCCTATCCATTCACTAGAGACCGGTGACATCACTGAGAATGCAGCCTATCCATTCACTAGAGAGCAATGACATCACTGAGAATGCAGCCTATCCATTCACTAGAGACCGGTGACATCACTGAGAATGCAGCCTATCCATTCACTAGAGAGCAATGACATCACTGAGAATGCAGCCTATCCATTCACTAGAGACTGGAGACATCACTGAGAATGCAGCCTATCCATTGACTAGAGAATGGTGACATCACTGAGAATGCAGCCTATCCATTCACTAGAGACCGGTGACATCACTGAGAATGCAGCCTATCCATTCACTAGAGACCGGTGACATCACTGAGAATGCAGCCTATCCATTCACTAGAGACCGGTGACATCACTGAGAATGCAGCCTATCCATTCACTAGGGAGCGGTGACATCACTGAGAATGCAGCCTATCCATTCACTAGAGACCGGTGACATCACTGAGAATGCAGCCTATCCATTCACTAGAGACCGGTGACATCACTGAGAATGCAGCCTATCCATTCACTAGAGACCGGTGTCATCACTGAGAATGCAGCCTATCCCTTCACTAGAGACCGGTGACATCACTGAGAATGCAGCCTATCCATTCACTAGAGACCGGTGACATCACTGAGAATGCAGCCTATCCATTCACTAGAGACCGGTGACATCACTGAGAATGCAGCCTATCCTTTCACTAGAGAGCGGTGACATCCCTGAGAATGCAGCCTATCCATTCACTAGAGACCGGTGACATCACTGACAATGCAGCCTATCCATTCACTAGGGACCGGTGACATCACTGAGAATACAGCCTATCCATTCACTAGAGACCGGTGACATCACTGAGAATACAGCCTATCCATTCACTAGAGACCGGTGACATCACTGAGAATGCAGCCTATCCATTCACTAGAGACCGGTGACATGACTGAGAATGCAGCCTATCCATTCACTAGAGACCGGTGACATCACTGAGAATGCAGCCTATCCATTCACTAGGGAGCGGTGACATCACTGAGAATGCAGCCTATCCATTCACTAGAGACCGGTGACATCACTGAGAATGCAGCCTATCCATTCACTAGAGACCAGTGACATCATAGAGAATGCAGCCTATCCATTCACTAGAGACCGGTGACATCACTGAGAATGCAGCCTATCCATTCACTAGAGAGCGGTAATAACGCAGAGTTAATGATGTCTCAATGTGTTAAGTGATCAGTAATCTGATTCTGTATGACTGCTTGCATTGTAGGAAGTATAAGAATTCTTTCAGTAAAGCAGTACACAGAGCAAAGGGTTAAGTGAAAAATACAGTGACCACAGCAACCAATCAGAATCCATCTTCAACTCGTCAAACCTTGATAAAACAAATTCCGATTAGCTGCCATTGGTTACCAGTCAGCGTTTTTTTTTTTTCTGCTTTGGATTCTTTGGAATAAAGTCGATCACGCGGCCATATGTTTTCCATAATATTTACAGGAATATAATGAGAAAGTAAATCCAGCCATAAATAAAGCCTAAGAAAACACAAAGTCTCATAAAACCCGAACAAAAAAAGTCATAAAGCGAGTGTTCTAGATGACCCCGGAGGGATGTGTGACCCCCCGCTGTGCGCTGTCCCCAGCTGACACTGCGAGTTGTCGGGAGTCGCAGGAAATTAGGTGGAGGTGGCTGGAAAGTTGACGGCTCGCCCTCCTATTCCGCTGCAGCCGTATCTCTGCCCCCGATATGTAAAAGTCGTCTATTTCACATCCTGCTGGCGGATCTCTTTATTGGGCATTCAGGAAATCGCGGCCAAATATCTCTTCCTACCATTGCTTGTGAACCTTTTGTGTCAGCGGGGATGAAGCTGAAGAACAGCAATGTAGAAATTTCAGCTTCAGCACAGGCAGGGGCTCCGGGACTACAAATCCCAGCAAGCAGTCATCACCAGTTTCATTACAGATGGAACCACAGCTAATCTAAGGCTGGTCATACATTATACAATTTTCCTGTTCAGCTTTCCTTTAAATTTACCAAAACCATATAATATGAGGTCACACCTCAATACTTATACTTTGTGTGCAGTCAGGCCGGCCCTTACACTCCATAGACTCCATTTTCTGGATCCAGTGTTGGCTGTGAAGGAGCTTTATGTGGACTCTCCAAATATGTGAGCGCCTGTTCGTTCTAATGGATTGTATTCAACTTTGTGTTTTAAAATGTATCTTTAGTGAAAATTTTCTGGTTAGCGTTGAAGAGAATTGAAGTGCCAACCTATGAACTAATGTTATGTAATAAGCCCAACGCATTTTGGCAGCCAAAACTCACCCTCTTCATTAGGAAGGAGGAAGGCCATGCAAGAAATCCAACGTGTTTTGGGTGTCAAAACTCACCCCCTTTATTAGGGCTTAAGGAAAGGAAGGAGGAAAGCCATGCAATAAAGCCCCCCCCCAAAAAAAAGCCAGTATTCTCCCCAAATAAAAATGCAAAAATTACCCTTCCACCCAACTCAAATCTCCTAGCACAAATCCCTCCCCCCCCAAAAAAAAACCCTTTCATAGGGGCATATCTACTGCCAGGCAGACAAGGCGTTTTCTTTAGGCGGCATTTTTGGGGGGGGGGGGTGCCTCCGCCAGGCAGGTGGCTCTTTAACCACTTGCTGACTGCACTATAGCTGAATTACGGCTACACTGAGCGGTTGCCCAGTTCTGGGAGGGGGTCTATAGACGTCCTCCCAGAAGCGCGCGCCCGCTATGGGGCGCACCCGGCGCACTCCGTGATCGATGTGTCCTTTGGACACAGCTGATCACAGATCAGGGTAAAGAGCCAATTACAACAGCTCTTTACCATGTGATCAGCTGTGTCCAGTCACAGCTGATCGCGATGTAAACATAGTTGCCAGTTATCGGCATTCCTTTCCTCACGTTGTCACAACATTGCCCATCAGTGCTGCATATCAGTGCCCATCAGTGCTCCCAATCAGCGCCAATCAGTGCCCATCAGTGCTGCGTATCAGTGCCCATCAGTGCTGCCAATCAGTGCTCCCAATCAGTGCCCATCAGTGCTGCTTATCAGTGCTCATCAGTGCTGACAATCAGTGCTGTCAATCAGCGCCCATCAGTGCTGTCAATCAGTACCAATCAATGCTGCCAATCAGTGCCCATCAGTGCTGCCTATCAGTGCTGCTGATCAGTGCTCCCAATCAGTGCCCATCAGTGCTGCCAATCAGTGCCCATCAGTGCTGCCAATCAGTGCTCATCAGTGCTGCCTATCAGTGCCCATCAGTGCTCATGCTCTGCCCTACTGACCCCTGTCCTATACCTGCTGACCCCATCTTATGCTCTGCTGACCCCGTCCTATACCTGCTGACCCCATCTTCTGCCCTGCTGACCCCATCCTATATCCGGCAGATGCCATTCTCTGCCCTACTGACCACACATGTGCCACTTGGACAAATCATGTCAGGGGGTCTGATGAGGAAGCCGCAGCTGTTCACTGTGAACGATTGCAGCTTCGTCATCAGACCCTGAGACAAGAACGGTATACCATGGCTGGAGTGGGGCACATTTAGATGGTAAGGCGCCTGATTTTAGTCTTGCCTAGGGCAACACAAAACCAAAATACACCACTGCTCCTCTCCAAATTTCTAGCACAAATCCCCTCCCCTAGCCCAGTTTCTAACCTCTCCTAAAATCTCCCCTCCTAGCACAAATCGCCTGATCACTGCCTGACAAACGCCTCTGTCGAATCTCCCCTCCTACCACAAATCCAGTCTCAGCATTGTTTCTCCAGCACAATTACCCCCTCCCTCCCTGAAACGCAGACCTAAAATGTTACCGGGACGGGAACTCACCATGTGGCGCACCCATCCCCCAGCAAAGGTCCTTCACTGCACCAGGGGCAGCCGCCCCTCCTGCCCACCCCTTGTCCCGACACTGCCTTTTTATTATTTTCTCATGACAGGTTTACTTTTAAAAGTGAGGCCACCAAGTCCACCAAGACTTTTACCATGAGCATAGGTCTTCTTTAAGAGAAGGACCTGCACTGAATTATCTCCATCCCTTCCAAAGACAAATTCCGTGGTTGGAATCATGGCAGCCACATTCTGCTGGAAGCTGGGGCAAGGAAGAATTTTCAGCCGCGGAGGGATTGGTGTGGGACCTCCATCCAGTACATCTCTGCGCTGGAACAGTGAGCACGGCGTCTCTAATTACAACGCACCAAATTCCACCCAATTCTAAAGTTTCAGCGCTGGGTGAAAATCGCCTCTCACCTTCTTTGAGGCTGTCTAGGTTTCTAAACACATTTTTTTAATGTTACTCGATACCATTTCAGTCAAAGCATAATGCGAGTTCTCAATTTTCCGTACATTATTTGGCATTCAAAGAAAAAAAAATTATTTTTTTAGACTTTAAAAAGCAGAAAAAAAAGTAAAAAAATAAAATAAAAAGCTATTCTTGGCTGACCAAATTTTTTTTTTTTTTTTATCTTCCAGGTCTTTTTCGTCTCGGACCTTTTCAAGCCATCAAAGAAGAGCTGCCCACCACCCCCTGTAAAGAAGGACACTCTGTCACCTGTGGACATTATCGACAGAAATATCGTATAAAGAACCACAAAAAAAAAAAAAAGATTGTGAAAATAACTTCTGACGGTGAATTCAACTACCTGCTGCTTTCAAATCTCATCAGACAGTAGAATGTAGGGAAAGACTGCATACCCAACCAAAAAAAAAAAAATGAAAAAAAAAAAAGATGCAAAAAAAAAGTAACAAAAAAAAAAAAAATTTGTCTGCTATGAGGCCTTATCCATTGCAACGGCGCATAACGTGGGTGATTACCGACTAACAGAAAGCCAAGCAACGGCGGAACATGGAGTTGGAATTCCGGATGTAGAACCGATCATTATCTGTTCATGTTTTAATGAACAATTATCCTGTTCATACATTTATGAACGCTAAACTTTTTTCTTTTTTTTTTTTTTTTTTTTTAAAAAAAAGGGAGTCAACTAGATCTACTTGGCTCATAGAGAAGCCCACAAGTAAACGATAGCACTAAGAATTTTTTTTTTTTTAAGTAGATATAGCACTGACCATCGGGCCCAGGTCCCGAGAGTCACCGTGTCTGTTGTATCTGTGTGGTTCGAGAGAGAGGTTGACAACACCAGAGGGATCTCTGTGTGCAAAGATCTGTACATATCTATATATTAAAAAAAAAATTTTGCATAATTCACCAGTAATTAAAAAAAAAAAAAAAAAAAACTGAATCAGGCATTCCCACTAAGGATAGCCAAGTTGGCGCCCTTTCTTCTGTGTATCCTACTTGAGGCCACCAGAAAAAGACTTTGCCGAAAATTGCCCAACGCAGCCTTGCCCTTGTTCAAAGTTCTCTTGCTCATGGAGAAGACTCCTGTTGGAAGACTGTCAAGAGTTCTGTGTCTTGCTTGAGACTTTTTTTTTTTTTAAAGCACTAGTAACTTTGGGGTGGATACCCAACGTTTCGATATTTCATAGCAATTTCAAGAGGTACCGCGGGACGGCCCTCACTCAAAAATCCCAACTCATTCTGTCCAGTTGCCAATTTCGTCTGGAGCGAGGTCCTTAAAGCCATTGCATTTCACACACTTAGCATTAGAAGTCTACAAAAAAAAAAAAAAACTCTTGGGCCTAGTTAGCAAGGCCACCATTGTGGAATAACGCGCAGCAATCTACCATAATGCAACAGCTACGACATTCGTCGGGTTAGACCGGTTGGACTAATGACGGTTCAAGGAAAGAAGGGTGACCCCTGAATGCCGCACATCCATGGAGTCCTACAAAGATGAGTGGAGTGGAGCAACCTCAGCCTGGACTCCAACCAGGCCACGCCACCCCCAATGACGGTGTGCTGTGGGTTACGGCACTTTATCACGCAAAAGTTCCAAGCGTTCAGTCCATCGGAGGCAAGAGAAAGAAAATCTGAGGCATTCGATTAAACCTGTGAAAAGGTTACACCGAAAGGGACAATATTATTAACCAACAAATATATGAATCTCTCATTTGCACATCCATACTACATAAGCATCCGTCCTATCATTTCAACTATAGCAAGCTATGATTTTTTTTTTATATTATATATTATATAAATAATGTATAAAACATTAAAAATTAACAATGTAAAATATTATTTCTGAAAAAAAAAAACAACAATGTTTAGATATATCCACTATGATCATTAACTGTGTCTTGACCTGTGTCTATTTTTGCTGCTTTAATTAAAAAGCAACAAAATTTTAATTTTTGTATAGTCAACTAAAATATTTTTAGATCTGTGGTAGTAATTTCACTATTAATAAACTACAACTAGAGGCAATTGTATAAAAAAAAAATGAAATAAATTGTCAGTATTTTTGTATTGTTTCATATTGTAAAGAGAAAAAAATACAAAAAACAAACAAAAAAAGAAGAATATTATTCAGATACTTTTGTAGAATACAAAAATCAAAAGTTTTTTTTGCAGAAATGGCTGTACAAAAATGCTTTTTAAATAAAAAGCTCATAACGGTTCAGTATAATTTTGTGTTTTGTGTATTGGCGAATGCTTTGGGTGACTTGTATTCCAAACCGGACAGCCTCAGACCTCCTCAGACCAGAGCCTCAGTCCTCCTGCAATGAGTAAAGTGAAGCTGGCTATATGCTATTAGAATTGTATGTTAAATTGTTTGTTTTAGGAACGTTTGTGCAATTTTATAATCATTAACGGGGTCAAATTGGCATTTATTTTTGACCACAGTTACGAGAAAATTCGAAAAGAGCAGAATGGAAAATTTTTCCCGTAGGAATGAATTTGTAAAAATGTTCGTGGTTTTCTTTCAGGAAAGTCCATTTGTTCCAGCATTAAGGCTACTTTCAGACTAGAGCGGTACCCGCGGTCGCGGTAAAACCCCGCTAGTTTTAGCAGAGTTTTACCAGCGATAGGGCTCCGCTATGCGGGCGGGAGCTCCGCGCTTTTAACCCCCCACAAGGGGTTAAAAAGGGGTTAAAAGTGCTGGCGCTCAGCGCTACCGAGGCGGTGTGCAGCGGCGCTTCGGCAGCGCTTGCCATGCATTTCAATGGCAGGGGCGGTAGAGGAGCGGTATATTACCGCTCCCCTCACCGCCCCAAAGATGCTGCTTGCAGGACTTTTTCTAACGTCCTGCTAGCGCACCGCCCCAGTGTGAAAGCACTCAGGGCTTTCACATTGGGGTGGATTGGGGGGGACTTTTGAGGCGCTTTACAGACGCTATTTTTAGTGTGAAAGCAGCCTTAATGTTAAAAGCCAATGAAAAATTTGAAATACTTGCAAGCCATTGAATGTAATCAGAAGATTTGTACAAATGTTTTCACAAATTTTCTACAAATTTTAATTCTAAAATGTACTGGTATATAGCCAACTCTACCTCTCCCTCTACCTCTTCGCGCTATAGCCGAAAGAAGCACATTGGCATGGATCTGTGATCGCTGTGTCCTTCGGACACAGCTGATTACAGATTAGGGTAAAGAGCCAGTCACAGTGGCTCTTTACCATGTGGCCAGCTGTGTCCAATCACAGTGTAGACAGAGTGCTGGTTATCAGCAGTTCTCTCTTCACCCTGACAGCGTGTGAGGAGAGGAGAGCCGATAACCGGCAAATCCACACAGGGGACATCTACACTGATAATCAGGGAACTGATCATCAGTATCCTGATTATCAGTGCAGCCCCAACAGTGCCCACAAATGTTGCCAATCTGTGCCCACCAGTGATGCCTATCAGTGCCCACCAGTTAAATCATTATCAGTGCTAATCAGTGCTGCCTATCAGTGCCACCTATCAGTGTCTATCAGTGCCACCTATTAGTGCCACCTATCAGTGCCCATCAGTACCACATATCAGTGCAGCCTCATCAGTGCCTCCTCATCCGTGCCCATCAGTGCAGCCTATCAGTGCCCATCAGTGCAGTCTCATCAATTCACATCAGTGCAGCCTCTCAGTGCCCATCAGTGCCACATATCAGTGCAGCCTCATCAGTGGCTCAACAGTGCCCACCAGTGCAGCCTATCAGTGCCACCTATCAGTATCTATCGGGGGGGGTCTGGCATCCCAGAGGGAGGGAACAACACACACAAGGGGTTGAAGTTGCAGGAAATGTCTTGTCAAAAATGTTCCAACAAACATTAACAGAGTCAATGCAACGGCTTAGAACAGGCAGCAACACTCTGAAGGGTAAACACGACTTTCAGAGAGCAATGCACAGAGACTGGCAGCACCTGGCGCAGGGGGTGGCTGGATACCAGTATGCAGCAAAGGGCTAGCAGCAGAAAGGTTCTCCTTTAGAAGCACTGACAACAGTCCCTATGCTGTCCCTCCTCCTCTGGTACCTCTTCCTATGCTAAGCACACTCTCCCTATCAAGCATTGCCCTCACTAAAGATGGCCGCAGTGGTCATCTGGGTGGCAGCATCCAATCAAACAGCAACCCTCCTGATGACACATACAGAGGCCTAAGAGGAATGTACATTCCTCCTATCCTCCACTTTCTCTTCAGGGTGGTTGTGACAGTGCCACCTGTGTAGGAAGGTTATATTACACCAACCTACAAGCAGATTGTTCTCTAATGGCTCTGATTTTGGGCACAGTGCCAAAAATAGAGAACAATTGAGGCCATGCATTACTACATTTTAAACAGTATAGGCATTTATTTTAAATGTTTTTTCATAGCTACATCTGAATGAAGTAATCTATCAAGACCTTATTTTCTGACTAAAGGTCCACTTTAAGGTAGTAGGCGGAGTGCAAGGATGATTGACACAAAATAAGATTTGCAATCTACAGATCAAAGAGTGTCATATTTTATGGTCCAGAAGTCCAAAACAATTCGAAGACTATTAGAAGATCTTTACTGGAGAAAATGCTGCTGTAGGCCCTTCCAATACGGCTCGAAGTCTAGATATCTGGTCATGTGACCTCTGCTTAGAAGAAGAAAGTTCAGATTGGCTGAATCTCCCATTCAGCAGCAATCAAGTCATCAAGAGCTGTAGCTAGCAGGATGAAGGGGATCCTGATTTCTCTATATAGATCTTTATATCACTAGAGGGACCATCAGCAGGAGGAAGGAGGTCCTGATTCCTCTATATAG
>BLSH010471109.1:467330-479275 GCA_018402905.1 Glandirana rugosa
GTCATGTGGCGAGGATCGAGACGGGAGGTGTAGAGGATATATGTCATATATATATATATATATATATATATATATATGTCAGGACGAGTGGTAATAACCGTGGGTACTTCAAATACATGTATAACACCTTATAGATGACTTCCTTTACATAGTTTAATTGGTTGTATAATGATGTCTATCGAACACAAACTGTTTTTTGACAGACATTTACTATTTATTGTAAATTTTTCTATTTGTAATACTCCTTTTGTCTCTTTTGGTATTACGAACGGAACAGTCACCATAACCGTGGGAAACGACGTTTAGTCATACCTTTGCATACTGATTTGCAGCAAAGGGTGCCAATACCACTGACAAGGCAAGCATTATGGTTTTCTCTGTTTTCCTCATAATGTTTATCTTTTTAAATGTTATTTATCATTTACAGACAGTTTTTTGTCAAACACAAGCTATCTGTAGTAATATGTTGGTTAATTTGATACATTTCCTTCAGTAGATATTCCACAATATGTACATAAACTTCATGGGTGCCAATAATGGTGAGCAGGACTGTATATATATATATATATATATATATATATATACTGTATATAGGAGATGTGGAGGGCAGAGCTAGGAGCGGTGTACTGCTTCAAGTTCCCATAAGCTCTTTGAAAAAGAGATACCCTAGCTCAGGGCTTCTCAAATAGGGTTCCTCTAAACTAGGGGTCAGCAACCTTTTTCCACTTAAGGGCCGGATTCAATTAATGTGAATGCATGGAGAGCCACATTCACCTCTCCCCCATCCTGGCACTCAAGGGTGACTGACACCAGCCCTGCCAGCCAGCATGGTCTGGAGATGGGGCTCCTGTCCCTAGGGAAAATTGGGTCCCTGTCCCTAGGGGCGATGGGGGCCTTGTTCCCAGAGGAGATGGGGGCCTTGCTACCAGGGGAGATGGGGTCCCTGTCCCCAAGTGAGAAGTGGTCCCTGTCCCCAGGAGAGATGGGGTCCCTGTCCCCAGGAGTGATGGGCTCCCTGTCCACAGGAGAGATGGGGTCCCTGTCCCCAGGAGTGATGGGCTCCCTGTCCACAGGGGAGATGGGGTCCCTGTCCCTAGGGGAGAAGGGTCCCTGTCCCTAGGAGAGATGGGGTCTCTGTCCCCAGGGGTGCTGAGGTCCCTGTCCCCAGGAGAGATGGGGTCCTTGTCCCCAGGGGGAGAAGGAGTCCCTGTCCCCAGGGGAGATGGGGTCCCTGTCCCCAGGGGAGATGGGGTCCCTATCCCCAGGGGTGATGGGGTCCCTAATAGGGCTCCCCCCATTGCAGTGTCCTCTGATCCCCTTCACATCACTCCCATAGTGTCCTTGGCCCCCATCACCCCATAGCAAGTTTCCTGTGTCCCCCAAAGCAGTGTCCTCTGACCCCTGCACTCTCCACTGTAGTGTACTCTGCCCCATAGTGTCCTCTGCCCCCTGCACCCCCCACTGTAGTGTCCTCTGCGCCCATAGTGTCCCCTGTCCCCTGCACCCCCCCCCCCACTGTAGTGTCCTCTGCCCCCATAGTGTCATCTCTCCTCTGCCCCCATAGTGTCTTTGGCCACCATAGTGTCACCATAGTAATTTATATTGCATTCTTCCCCATGGATAAGAGTGGGGGGGGGGAGGATGTGGGAATGGGGGCCGGGGGAAGGGGGGGGAACATGTTGTAACAAATGTGGCCAGCCTAAGTGCAAGTTGCTCTTACTGGTTGTTGGCCGCAGCTAAAGCCTGCAGTTTCTTAGACTTCTGTGATTGGCACATCCCCTCTTTTCCACTATCACATGACAGTTACCCAAAATTAATGGATTACAGATAGAAGTTTAGGGAAAATCTAAAAAATAAGAGGAAATTCACACTAACACCGGCGTTCCACCCAAAAGTGGAACTTCCGTTTTAATGGAAGGTGACCCCCCGACATGCCACAATTGGCATGTCATTTTTTGGGGGGTGACCAGGGACCCCAGGTCCACTTCCTCCCCTGGCGCCGCTGCTCAGGGAAGGAAGTCCGCCTTCCCCCCTCCCTCTCAGCGATCCTCTGAGACACATCACAGATCCCAGAGGATACGCCAGCCAGTCACAAGGTGCAGCACGACCCGTGCATGCGCAGTGTGCGCCTGGCTTTGAAGCCAAAGCCGGGTGCCCACACCTGTGATGCCGGCGCCGCGGAGAGGAGGGACACTTTTTGTAGCTGCTGACTTTTACATGGGTGGAACTCCGCTTTAAGCTCGTCAGACACTGATTGAAATCCAGCCGGTCCAGCAGGGATACCACATCCTGAACAATGAATATGTATAGCACCCTAACCATAAACAAATGAAAAGCTGACTAATATAAAAATCCAACATTTGTATTTTTCCTTTTAAAAGTATCCAAGATAAAATGTATATTTCTTTCTGTTCTTTATAGATACATATTTCCTGTGCAGTAATTCACCCCAGACATCCTAATAAATCAAATATGACTAAAGTTATTTCACAATCCTTATTTCCATTGTTGATTCAGGTGAGTATCGGGAGATCAAAGTTTTCAATGCATTTCTCAGATCAACGCCCGCTTATTCAGGGAGAAATGTGAGGAATAGAAAAGAAGGGTACGTCCCATATCTGTGAAGTGGGGATTTTGAATGTGCCCAAAAGTCAATCACTAAATGTCAAAGATAAAATCAATATAGTTTTATTGGTGTAAATAATATTTAAAAATTCCAAGGCAAACACTGTTCATAAACATCTATATATTATATTTTGCATATCACCACACAATGCAGAAATAGATTTTTGGGTAAATCCCATTCAGTTTGGATCAATGCGTTTCGCCCAAAATGGGCTTCTTCGGGATCCAATTTTCAATATTACTAAACCTTATAACAAATAGACAATACAAACAATGTGTCAATGACAAGCATATATACATTAGAGCATACATCAACATCTTCATTTTCATAAATCAAGAGGGAAGAATGAAGAAAAAAGCAAAATATCATTAACTCAAGCATTATATATATATACAGTGGAACCTCGGATTGCGAGTAACGTGGTTTACAAGCCTTTCGCAATGCGAGATGCTCAGAGACACTCGGAGCACCCGAAAATGTCAACAGTTCCCAAGTGTCTCTGAGCCTCACCAGCGCCCCCATACCTCTGGCCACATACAGTACTGCATAGACAAGCAGTGGTTGTGGAACAAATCATCTGAGTTTCCATTGTTTCCTATGGGGAAACTTGCTTTGATATATGAATGCTTTGGATTACAAGCATGCTTCTAGAACGAATTATGCTTGTAATCCGAGGTTCCACTGTATATACAGTATCTCAGAAAAGTGAGTACACCCCTCACATTTTTGTAAATATTTTATTCTATCTTTTCATGTGACAACACTGAAGAAATGACACTTTGCTACAATGTAAAGTAGTGAGTGTACAGCTTGTATAACAGTGTAAATTTGCTGTCCCCTCAAAATAACTAATATGTCAGAAGGTGTATCCGTACACTTCTAGAAGATCTGAGATATGCTTGGATCCAGAATAGGACCATCAACTTATAATGGGCAGCACAGTGGTGTAGTGGGTAGCACTTTCGCCTATCAGTAAAAGGGTCGTTGGTTCGAATCCCAACCACGACACTACCTGCCTGGAGTTTGCATGTTCTCCCTGTGCCTGCGTGGGTTTCCTCCGGGTACTCCGGTTTCCTCCCACACTCCAAAGACATGCTGGGAGGTTAATTAGATCCTGTCTAAATTGGCCCTAGTATATGCATGAATGTGAGTTAGGGACCTTAGATTGTAAGCTCCTTGAGGGTAGGGACTGATGTGAATGTACAATGTATATGTAAAGCGCTGCGTAAATTGACGGCGCTATACAAGTACCTGAAATAAATAAATAAATAATAAATAATGTTAAAGTCAGTGAAATGTGAGGAATAGTTGTCTACTAAATATCAATAACCCAATCATCACAGTAGTACGCAATTAAAAAAAGGGCACTGTTCCCAGTGGTAGAGGCTTCCAACCATCCGTTATGTTAACTTCAGAAGAAGGGCCTCATCATTCAGCTGGCCAAAGGGCAAAACAGACCAGAATTTGTCTTATCAAGCATTCCCAATAAGCAATGACTATCAGAACATCATCACCCTAAGATGACTACATCACAGGGTGACAATGCATGAGCGCTAGGTTTTAGCACACCGTTGTCACCTTTACAGCCTGAAGAAGGACCTTCATGGCAGAATAACCAAGAGCTGTTTTATTGAATGCTTCGGAAGTGAAAACAATGACCGTTGACCTTAGTATAAAGTAGGGGTCTCCAAACTTTCTAAAACAAGGGCCAGTTAACTGTCCTTCAGACTTTAGGGGGGCAGACTGTGGCCAGTGGGAGCAGAAAATGCCTCAGACTTGGTGGTCAGTGGGAGTAAAAAAAATTCATAGCACCCCTGTGGTCAGTAGCTGGAGGAATAGAGCCCCATCATTGGTGTCAGTGGAAGGAATAGAGCCCCATCATTGGTATCAGTGGGAGGAATAGAGCCCCATCATTGGTGTCAGTGGAAGGAATAGTGCCCATCATTGGTGTCAGTGGAAGATATAGTGCCCATCATTGGTATTAGAGGGTGGAATAGTGCCCCATCATTGGTGTCAGTGAGAGGAATAATGCCCCATTGTTGGTGCCAGTGTGAGGAATAGTGCCCCATCATTGGTGTCAGTGGAATAGTGCCCCATCATTGGTGTCAGTGGAAGTAATAGTGCCCCATCATTGGTATTATTGAGAATAACCTTCTTGATCCCCTTCAGTCTGGATTTCATCCACAGCACTTCACTGCTCTCCTAAAACTCACAAACGACTTACTAACAGCTAAAACCAATGGTCATTATTCCGTACTCTTACTCTTGGACTTCCTCAAAAAACTCCATTTGCTTGGTGTCCATGGCTGTGCTCTCCGTTGGTTTGAATCTCACCTATCTCACCGCACCTTCAGTGTCACTTACAACTCCACTTCCTCCTCTCCAACTCCTCTTTCCGTTGGTGTCCCCCAAAGTTCTGTCCTTGGACCCCTACTATTCTCGATCTACACGTCCTCCCTGGGTCAGCTGATCACCTCCCATGGTTTCCGCTGCAATTTATATGCCAATGACACCCAAATCTATCTCTCTACCCCTCAGCTCACCCCATCGGTCTCCTCACAGATCACTGCTTTACTAACAGACATATCAGCCTGGATGTCACAGCACTTCCTCATACTGAATCTATCTAAAACTGAGCTCATGATGTTACCTCCCCCACGTGCCCCTTCTCCTGACTTCTCTGTCAAGATCAATGGCACAACTACCAGTCCATCCCCCATACCAGGATTTTAGGGGTAACCCTAGACTCTGAACTGTCATTTCAGGTTCACATCCAATCCCTGTCCAAATCACGCCACCTTAGCCTCCGCAACATCTCTAGAATACGCCCCTTTTTAACCAACGACACCACCAAGCTTCTAATCCACTCTCTGGTTATCTCTCACCTCGACTACTGCAACTCTCTCCTCATTGGATTACCTTTACATACATTATCCCCCCTTCAGTCCATAATGAATGCTGCTGCAAGACTGATCCACTTTACCAACCACAAAGTGTCCTCTGCCCCTCTCTGCCAATCCCTCCATTGGCTTCCACTCACCCAACAAATAAAATTCAAAGTACTAACAATAATTTACAAAGCCATCCTCAACTCTGCCCCCAGCTACATCTCTAACCTGGTCTCAAAAAAAACAACCAATCCGCTCTCTTTGGTCCTCCCAAGACCTCCAGCTCTCTAGCTCCCTTGTCACCTCCTGCCATGCTCGCCTCCAGGATTTCTCCAGAGCTTCTCCCATCCTTTGGAACTCTCTACCCCAATCTGTCCGACTGTCTCCTAATCTATCCATCTTTAGACGATCCCTAAAAAGCCTTCTCTTTAAAAAGCCCCATCCTGCTTCTATCTAATACACTGTTTTACTTTCTACATCAGCTCATCCCCCACAGTTATTACCTTTTTTATCGATTGACCCTCCCACTTAGATTGTAAGCTCTAATGAGCAGGGCCCTCTGATTTCTCCTTTACAAAATTGTAATGTAGCTGTAATGTCTGCCTTCATTTTGTTAAGCGCTGCGCAAACTGTTGGTGCTATATAAATCCTGTATAATAATAATAATAATATGCCATTGTTGGTGTCAGTGGGAGGAATAGTGCCCCCTCATTGATATCAGTGGGAGGAATAGTGCCCCATCATTGGTGTCAGTGGGAGGAATAGTGCCGCATCATTGGTGTCAGTGGGAGGAATAGTGCCACATCATTGGTGTCAGTGGGAGGAATAGTGCCCCATCAATGGTATCAGTGGGAGGAATAGTGTCCCATCATTGGTATCAGTGGGAAGAATAGTGTCCCATCATTGGTATCAGTGGGCGGAATAGTGCCCCATCATTGGTGTCTGTAGGAGGGATAGTGCCCCATCAATGGTATCAGTGGGAGGAATAGTGCCCCATCATTGGTGTCAGTGGGAGGAATAGTGCCCCACCATTGGTGACAGTGGGAAGAATAGTGTCCCACCATTGGTATCAGTGTGAAGAATAGTACCCCATTATTGGTATCAGTGGGAGGAATAGTGCTCCATCATTGGTGTCAGTGGTAGGAATAGTGCCCCATAATTGGTGTCAGTGGAAGGAATAGTACCCCATCATTGGTATCAGTGGGAGGAATAATGCCCCATCATTGGTGTCAGTGGTAGGAATAGTGCCCCATAATTGGTGTCAGTGGAAGGAATAGTGCCCCATCATTGGTGTCAGTGAGAGGAATAGTGCCCCATCATTGGTGTCAGTGGGAGGAATAGTGCCCCATCATTGGTGTCAGTGGAAGGAATAGAGCCCCATCATTGGTGTCAGTGGGAGGAATAGTGCCCCATCATTGGTGTCAGTGGGAGGAATAGTGCCCCATCATTGGTGTCAGTGGAAGGAATAGTGTCCCATCATTGGTATCAGTGGGAGGAATAGTGCCTCGTAGCGGTGGGAGGAATAATGTCCCAAGAGCCAGATAAAGGCAAGCAAGGGACCACATCTGGCCCTCAGGCCACAGTTCGGAGACCACTGGTATAAAGGAAGGAAACAACCCTGAGTGCTGCACGCCATCAGAACCCAGCAGTAACTGTAGCAGAAGCAGCCTCAGCCTGGCTCCATCCAGGCCTTGCCCCTCACTTTTGACCTTACATTAACACTTCGAAGCTGGCATGAGATTTTATTATGGGAGTTACCTAATGGTTTCAGGAAAAAAACTAAAATGACCTCACCTTTTCATGAATTTCTGTAAATTGAATATTCTGATGAGAAAAAATTCAGGAGATAAATATAAAATCACTCCTCCGTCTTAGAGTAATGACGCATTGGTCAGTTTTAGGAACCTGGCTCATTTCCATGGACGGTTCCCAGACTCCTCCTGGGCAGCAGGCTAATTTGGCAGCCCTGGTGCAGCACAGGGAGGAATTCGGAGGCACCTTAATATGAAACACTGACAAGGCGAGGAAGTAATATTTATACAAATAGAGGAAAATGCTGTTTCCTTTTTTTCGAGCAGAGTGCTGGCGCTATTATTATCGCATGGACAGTGATGTGTACAGAAATGAAACGCTGGCACCAAACTGCCTTTAAATTCCTAGAAGAAGGTATTTGTTTTAGTTAAAATAAAACAGGCGGTTATTAATATCTGCAGGGGACACTCGATGAATGGCAGAAACGTAACCTGCGGCCCGGCTATTAGACGCGGAGTCGGGTTCTGTCACCTGCGAGATATAAACTCCAGACTGCGGCATTTATCAGCGCTCTGGATCTGCTTTTCTCTGGGCTAGACAGAAAGGTAAAAATGTCCAGCTGAACAATCTCCGCGCCCCGGGCTGAGCTGATGTGGCCCTTCTGTATTATTGTTGAAATATATCCTTCTCACTGACAGCTTTTTGTTTATTCTCAGAAGTACTCGGGAAGGAAAGGAGCTGGGGCCTAAACTTTTCACGGGGGGCTGTATAGGCCAACGTCAGTCTGAGCGCCCGGCTGGCCACAATGCCTCCAAGTATTGGGTTACTTTGAAGGAAGGCAAGCTGAGGGCTGGGTACTATACCACAAAATGTGTTTTATTTAATTGGACTAAACCTGAAAATTGATGGGCCGTGCTCAGAAGACACCATCCTTGTGTGGGGACCCTTTCCTAGAGCCGACCATAGATGGTTCGAATCTCGGCAGGATCAGCAGGCACTGCCCGAGATTTAGACCCTGTAGGGGCAAGCTGATTGTACTGATAGTATTTTTAGCCTGGTCAGGATTTTTCTGGGCCATCTGCCCTTTTTGAGTGTCCTTGGAGGGTTTTCACTGGCCGGTGGAGGGGACGATTGGGGTTTTTTGAGGGGAGATTAGGTTATAGGGTCCCTTTCTGGTTCTTTGGGTGGGAGAGTTGCTTGGGAGGGATGGAGGGGTCGGGGAATGTTTGGGGGTTGGGCTTTCCCCTCTTTGGGTAATTGACTGACTCGATCAATGGGTTCAGGGCCAGCCCTACCATGGGTCCCGTTGGGTCCATTGGACCAAGGTGGCACTTTGAGAGGTGCAGCAAATTGACACCCAAGATTGTTTTTCCAGCAGTTTTGTGTGTCATCCAGGAGCAGACTGGGCCGAGGGGCAGGGTGACAAATGCGATATAAAAAACCTGTCTGTCTATATTCTACCCTAGCCTCTCTATATACTACCCTAGCACTAGCCTGCCTGTATACTACCCTAACCTGTCAATTTACTACCCTAGCCTGTCCATATACTACCCTAAACTGTCTATATACTACCTTAACCTTTCCATATACTACCCTAACCTGTCTATATACTACCCTAGCCTGTCCATACACTACCCTAGCCTGTCTATATACTACCCTAGCCTGTCTATATACTTCCCTAGCCTGTCTATATACTGCCGTAGTCTGACTATATACTACCCTAACCTGTCTATATACTACCCTAGCCTGTCCATATACTACCCTAGCCTGTCTATATACTACCCCAGCCTGTCTATATACTATCCTAGCCTGTCTATATACTTCCCTAGCCTGTCTATATACTGCCCTAGTCTGACTATATACTGCCCTAGTCTGTCTATAAACTACCCTAGCCTGCCTTTATACTACCCTATCCTGCCCATATACCACCCTAGCCTGACTATATACTACCCTAGCCTGCCCCTATACTACCCTAGCCCAACCCTAGATTACCCTAGCCTGCCCCTACACTTCCCTAGCCTGCCCTAGCCCACCCAAATACTGCCCTATTCCAGTGGCATATGATCCATGGGTGCAACGTGTTCACTGCACACGGGCCTTGAGGGGTGGGGGGCCCAATGTGCTGACACACACTGCACCCATGGATGCCTTAGGGCGTTGAGATGGGGAGCGGTAACACTGTGGTATGTCATATAATTTTGCATATAGACAAGGTGCTGTTGCATGTAAATCAGAATTCCTGATACATTTAATTTTAGTTTTAATTATCATGATATAAAATAATGGATGTGGGGGCCTTTTGGTGGGCGTGATTTTCTTTTTGGGTGGGGGGGGGCAGCATTTCATTCTTGGACCCAGACAGCACAATGTCTTGGGCCAGCCCTGAATGGGTTTGTACTGTTTTTTGTACCTTTGATGTCCAATAAATTATATTTTATACCGCAATAGTAGCCTTTGAGGTGCTTTATCCTGGTGGAGTTTTTGAATATGCAGGCTGATTGTACCCAAGTTGATCCATCAATCGGCTTAGGTACAGCCACCATGTTGGATTCTTCATGTGATTATTGCCAGCGGATTCCCCCTTCTACACTGACTGTGTTGATGGAGGAATCAAGCTGTTTTCTTTCCTGCAACCTGTGGCTGCAGGAAAGAAAAATGCACCATCTATAGCCGGCTTAAGCCGTAGGTGGTTAAAGAGACCGGAGGATACGTAGTTGGAGTTTCTGACGAGTTGGCTAATTTGACAGAACACAGGCTCGTCTCCTGGACTGAAATGGCTTACTCTGGTTTCACTGCACACTGTGAGCTGCTCACACTAACTGACACTTTTTTGGGAACCATTGACACTAATACAGTGATTAGTGCTAAAAATATGCACTGTCACTGTACAAATGACACTGGCTGGGAAGGGGGTAACATCAGGGATGATCAAAGGGTTAACTGTGTGCCTAGCTGGTGTTTTTGGTGTGCCGTGGGGGAGGTGCTTTTACTAGGGGAAGGCATAGGTCCTTGTCCCTGTCTTCTTCTAATGCCTTCCTTACTGACAGAACGGCAATCTGCCTTGTTTACATAAGCATAAGCAGCACCCGCTGAACAATCAGCTGGTGCCGGTGGACATCGAGTCCATGGGACCTGCTGTGTAGAATCGCAGCGGGAGCAAGCCAATGGCGGCACGCATTCGCTCCCGCTACCCAGAAGTGCAGGATCATGTATATATATATATATATATATATTTAAAACTGCTATAGGGTGGTCGGCAACTGGTTAATTCACTGTGCACAGGAAATCTGAATGGTGACTTTCTTTTTATTGGTAATCAGCTGCTGCACCTGCCGGGTTCTAATGAGGAAAGTAGCAGGATCTGCATTCCTTTAGAAGTGAATAACCCTTTTAGGGAGCATCTCACCACAAATAAAACTTGTATCCTAGTGCAGACATCTGGGAAAATCAGTGAGCCAATGGTTCCAGTAATCCATGTCCTTAGTCTGCTTGTCTTCAGCAAACCGTTTGCAGGTTTTTTTGTGCATCATCTTTAGAAGAGGCTTTCTTCTGGGACGACAGCCATGCAGACCAATTTGATGCAGTGTGCAGTGTATGGTCTGAGCACTGACAGGCTGACCCCCCACCCCTTCAACCTCTGCAGCAATACTGGCAGCACTCATACGTCTATTTCCCAAAGACAACCTCTGGATATGACGCTGAGCACTGCACTCAACTTCTTTGGTCGACCATGGCGAGGCGCTGTTCTGAGTGGGACCTCTCCTGTTAAACCGCTGTATGGTTTTGGCCACCGTGCTGCAGCTCAGTTTCAGGTTCTTGGAAATCTTCTTATAGCCTAGGCCATCTTTATGTAGAGCAACAATTCTTTTTTTCAGGTCCTCAGAGAGTTCTTTGCCATGAGGTGCCGTGTTGAACTTCCAGTGACCAGTATGAGAGAGTGAGAGCGATAACACCAAATTTAACACACCTGCTCCCCATTAACACATGAGACCTTGAAACACTAATGAGTCACATGACAACGGGGAGGGAAAATGGCTAATTGGGCCCAATTTGGACATTTTCACTTAGGGGTGTACTCACTTTTGTTGCCAGAGGTTTAGACATTAATGGCTGTGGGTTGAGTTATTTTGAGGGGACAGCAAATTTACACTGTTATACAAGCTGTACACTCACTACTTTACATCAGGGCTTGACAAATTTGCCTTGAATCTAGGAGCCGGCTGAAAAAGTTAGGAGCCAGTTTTTATAGCGTAGTGTGGGGTTGTCAGCGCCAGGGGTAAGACAAGTAATTTGCGCCCCTAAACTCTTGAGTACTCACAGCAGAGCAGCCAGTCAATAACTCCACCATTACATCAGGGTTATAGGCTGGCCAGAAAGAGTGACACTAAAAAATCTGTTATAGGGGAAACTCCTTATTCTGCCGAATGCATCGTGACTGCGGCATGTAAAACGCCCTCATCTCCTGCCTAATGGAGCTTAAGGGTGGCAAAAACATGTCTCTACCGCACATTATTACCACCCAACTTGCACATCTAAACAAAGCCTTAGTGACATTGTAAATCAAATACAAAAAAAAAGGTGAAAAGTATTCCAGCGCTGCTGATCTTCTGCTGCCTCTTTGCAGCCACTTCCTGCCTACATGTGTGTCCCCCACAGTGACTTTTCATTGCTCTGGTGGG
>BLSH010471109.1:490653-501563 GCA_018402905.1 Glandirana rugosa
ACTACGTGACAATAGGGACGATGTAAAAAGACCATTGAGGTGTCCTTATGGGGTCAAATGTCTCTTGACGGAGTTGGAATAAGTCTCCACAGGTCTCGAGATGGTTGTTTAGATAACGGTCCCAACAAAACACCGTTTCTTCTCCATGACACCCTCGGTCCACACATAACGTCGGATAATTTTGTGGAACCTATATGTGTAGAGGGTAGATCTACACGTGTACCCCATATGACCCACACGGACCCGTCTAAGGGGAACGGGGGAGGGGGGCTATGGAGAGTGAGTGACACAAGTAAGAAACTGAAGCATAGGAAACACAGTTTCCTACGCTTCAGTTACGAATGAACACAGTGAGTGAGAGGTATCGGGGGGAGGGGGCAAGGGGAATCTGCCCAGGCACACCCAGTATACCCCATGTGCACATCTAGATGGGAGATGTGTATATCCAAGGTGTTTTAATAGGCTGCAATACACACCTGGCTCCCACAGTACCTCTTCTTTGCCACAAAACAACCCTGGCAATAGATTTGTTGGTAGAGCTCTGGACACCTCTGAATAAGGTTGAGGCAGTTCTCTGTAAACTGGGGTATTCCTGTGGAGTTACCAGAAAAATGTAGCAGGGATAACAGTGCATCAAATCTAATGTGAGTCCAGTAGGTCTTTATTGTACATTACAAGAAGTCAGAAGAGAAAAACAACATGTTTTTCGGGGGTTCAAAACTCTCCCTTCATCTGGGCTTAAATGCTGGCAATAATTGAAGAGAATACTGGACAACAAATTACAGTACAAAAAGATAGAGGTCCTACTGATTTGGGTTGCTGGTCAGTCACAGTCATTAAATTTGTGGTGCTCTCAACTATTGTACACTCACAATATATCCTTGGTCTTCCCAGTTAAATGACCAATTCCATTTAACATGGAAGACTGAGAACATACTATATGTAATGTGAGCACAGGACGTAACAGATCCACCCTTCCAGGGTGCTCACCTTGGTCCTCACATCAGCGCCACTGAGGACAACTCACCACCTGTCCTGGAGAACATCCAAAAGCAAAGAGGACCCTGCACACAAGGAAACATCTGGAAGTGGAAAAGTATAAAAACAAAAAAATAATGTAGCACCCTCTAGTGTGCTAGATAGTTAGTTGCAGGTAAATTTGGTTTGGCTGAGAGCCAGGCCTAGGTTAAGTCTAGTTCAGGGCTTAGTGACTCAGGGAGGCTGGTTGACTCAGCAAACATCATCTCTGGTGACCTCCCTTGCTTTCTGGAACCTTGGAGAAGCTTCCAGAAGTAGAGGGTGGAGTTTAGGAGGAGCTGCTTGGAGTATTGATGAGGGCCCCAGCCAATCCCTATCAAAATGGGCTGGCAGAGGGCGGGCTACCTCATAAATACTCCTGAGTCATGCCAGCAGGGGTAGTTGGGTGTAAGATGGAGAAGGAGTGCTGAGGAGGCTGTCGGTGGTCCTTGAGGGTGCCCCACTGGTCTGGGGGGGGGGGGTGACCTCGGGCCTGGGGCTCGGGTGCTGGAGGGACCCTCTACAAGACATGGAGGAAATCCTTCCTGGAATGTGGAGCAGGTCAGCACTGCCAGGAACTCTCCTGTGGAGTCAGCCGGGTGGGCTGGTGAGTGATGTGAGCTGGACACTGAACTTTGCTACACAACCAAGGAGCCCAGGGTCCATGCTTGTAAAGGGCTTTTGCTTTGATCTGGCTGAGTGCTTTGCCAGATCCACTGAAAGGGTCCCAGCTGAGTCTGCAAGCACTGCACCCCAAGCCCAACCTTTTTGAAGCCAATTAGAGCCCCAGGCTCTAATCAAGTGCTTAAAAAAAACCCATAGAAACCTATGAGTCTGACACCCCACATGGAGATTAGGAGGTGGAGCATGGATATTAGGGGGTGCAGCCTCTGCATCCCTTATGGACGGGCCGCTGCTGGACTCCATGGGTCTATTGGGGGTTGAGGTCAGAGCAATAAACCTATGCAGAGAAAACAACGTAGGATGTTGTTTCTGGCTTTCTTTTATAACGTGCTAGCTACCTGGCTGTTTTCAAGGAAATTAAATTTAACAACATTGAACTACAATGTAGCTTAGAGCGGTGGTTCTCAACCTCAGTCCTCAAGGACCCCCAACAGACCATGTTTTGGGAATTTCTCTTAGATAAAATAGCGGTCCAAAATACCAAGCCATTGGGGGTACTTGAGGACTGAGGTTGAGACCCACTTGTTTAGAGGACGTGCTCCCAGCTGAAGTGCGCTCACTGTGGGCAAGATCCCTACATTTGGCTTGTAAACTCATCCTCCAGAAATGGATCTCGCCCACTCCCCCAATATATACCCAATGGTGTGATGTGTTTAACTCTAACTTGAGGAGACAAGAGTTGACATACAAACACAAGGGTTGTCCCAAAAAAATTCCAGAAAATTTGGTCTCTATGGTTGGAATCCAATGAGTCAACTTATAAGTCAACATCTCCAGATGCTGTAGAGCAGTGGTTCTCAACCCTGTCCTCAAGTACCCCCAACAGGCCATGTTTTCAGGTTTTCCTTTATCTTGCACAGGTGCTTTAAATCAGAGTCAACGACTTGGTATTTTGGACAGCTATTTTGTATAAGAGAAATTCCCAAAACATGGCCTGTTGAGGGTACTTGAGGACAGGGTTGAGAACCACTGCTGTAGAGGAGTGATAGTAAATTGATTTGTATTTAGGTTGGGAAGTATGCATTGCTTACTCCAGTGGTTCTCAACTCCGGTCCTCAGGACCCACTAACAGGCCAGGTTTGCAGGATAACTGAAATGCATCACAGGTGATATAATTTGCTGTGTACAGGTGATACAGCGCTAAGGCACAAATGGTGAGTTGTGAATGTAGAAATGAAGGTAAGCAGCTATAACACAATTAAACAAATTGACAATACTGTAACCAAAATATATATAGCGCTCAACCAAAATTAACAAGTGCTCCAATCAGACCAGTAATGTCAGATAAGTAAAACTAGGTAAAAATGTACCATACAAGTAAAAATTTACAAAGACGACATAAATGTAAGTGCATATCACTGCACAGCTATAGAGTTATTGGAATAAGAGTTCATCCAATCTCTGCATCAATGGAGTGGCGTTTGAACTTTCAACCATCCATGATAATGTGTTTGGAGAAGAATGGAAAATTCACAGGTATCCGGATAAAGGATAGTTAGGGGCTTACCAGACACCAGATAGAATAGGCTCCGAATAATCAAGGGACTCCAGGCAATCAAGGTTGAGAAGAGGCACGTCACACTATCCGGGAATGATCCAGGTACTATCCAAGGGCAGGATGGACACCTCCAAATTGGTTCCCAGGCCCCTAGGGATCTCACATTGGCAAGATGCAAACCATCCAATCCGGATGCGGCACGTCACACTCTCCTAGACGATTATAGTAGGTCTTACTTGTACTTGGTCTTGTACTTGTAAGACGGACAGCCACGAAAATTTCTTATATTTCCACACCAACCAATCAAGATGATATGTCAGGGGTGCATATACCCAATGGCTCCAAAAGGATGCATAAACCGAAGGAGATAAGAAACTCGGAATAGTGTAAAACCTCAAGGGGTGAGGTGTATTTATTAAAATTCCTCAAAATAGCAAATGAAATAAATAAATTAAATAAATGAACTAAACAAGCGCAGCACTTCAAAGTAACTTATACCTGTCCTGATATAATTTGCTGCTCAGTGATTGCAGTGTTCTAGTCTGCATCTCCCCAAGGTAATACCTAAAATCTGGCCTGTTGGTGGGTCCTGAGGACCGGAGTTGAGAACCACTGGCTTACTCGGTGGAATGTCCCGTGATTTTCGCTGTCAGCGAACTATTTGGGAATATGATACTGTATAAATGTGTTGTGCATTGTCTGCAGAATCATGTCTTATTTTTTATGTAACTATTGTATATATATTTTTTTAAAAATTGCTATTTTATTTATTTTTTTATTATTAAGAATTATTACCATTATTTATTTTGTTTATTGATTTATTTTATTTTTCAATTTATTATTTATTTATTTATTTATTTATTTTTTTCTCAAGAAAAGTAATGTCAGAGAGTGCGTTGCCTGAACCAACGTCCACACCCATTTCGGAACTTTTAAAATCTTTTTTGCTCTCTTTAATCAGAGATCTGCTCATACGCAGCGGCGTCCTCGTCCCGGCGGCGGGGTGACAAGAGCCGGCTACTTGCATTTCTTTATCAAAGAATTCTCATTGCACGGTGGCAGAAAATTCCGAGACTGACTTGGGAGCTGCGGTAGAAAAGGCCCCGGGCTGCCGGTTGTTGGGATTTGTGGCGCGCACAGCTGTATTGTTCTGGGTGACATCTGTTTGACAGGTCGTTACCGTCTGATGCTTGTAAAGACGCGCCTGCCTGCAACACCCATTCAGTGGCACAAAAACAGAAAACGATAAGGGAGTTGCGTGAAATGTCACCACTTTTTGCAAAAATACATTGCTGGCCCTAAAAGAAAGAAAGAAAAATTGTGTGTCTATCCAGGGGAGGGCTGGCAGCCTTAGGCCTGGGGGGCAAGTCCAGTCAAGTGGCTCAATGAACCACCGAATCAGCTCACCATCCATGCCCATCTGGTTTTAGAACAGATATTGATGTTATGAAGCAAGAAAACTATGATACAAGGTGGTAACATAATTTAATGTTAATAGCAACAAAGGAGGTTTAACAAAAATAATGCAGCAATGCAGTGCCTATCAGCTTAGCCTCATCAGTGCCCATCAATGCAGCCTCACCAGTGCCCATCAATGCAGCCGCACCAGTGCCTATCAAATGCAACCTGATCAGTGCCCATCAATGCAGGCTCGCCATTGCCCATCAGCACAGCCGGCCCTGGGTGCCCCCCCTCCCCCTTTGCCTGCAGTTAGTTGGTGGCTGCGCCCCTGGCCCCTGCTTCCTTCCTACACAAGAAGAAAAAAGTGTGAGCGGGCAGCAGCCATCAGCCATTTTGAATGTAAGGTAGGGTGGCCTGGGGGGCAATTGCTACCCTGCCCTCTGGCCCAGCCCTCCCCTGTGTCTATCTTCCCATCCCCCCCCCCCCCAGCCATCCTCTCCCCTACTCAGTTCCCATCCCTACATTGTCTACATTTTATTGGTTTAAATAGATAGACTTGTAGAAAGGAAATTGCCCCAATGGGGACTTTAGAGGCAGGTTGGGGGAATGGTGAAAAAGTGTTGCAAGAAAATGTATAAAAAAAAAATATATATAAAATATAAAAAACATACCGAAGTTTAGTTATCACATAAAGTAAAAAAACACACAATTCCAAAAGTAGGAACAATGGGTAACATTAAAAACATGACACGATGATATACATTAGACATGTGACATCCGTTTCATTCCGAATTCGTTTTTTCATTAAAATTTTGAATTTTCGTTAAATCGGAAACGTCTGAATGACGAAAAACCGTTTCACTAATTTTTCCGAAAACACATTTTTGAAAAGAACGAAAATCGGAAAAAATGTAAATCCGAAATTCGAATGTCCAAGTGGACGAAAATCCGGAATTGGAAAATCCGAAAGAGCGAAAATCCGAATGAACGGAAATCCAAAATTCGAAAATCCGAAAGAACGAAAATCTGAAAATAAGAACGAAAATCAGAAAATACTGAAAGAACGAAAATCCGAAAATAAGAACGAAAATCCAAAAATTCAAAAGAACAAAAATCCGGAAATGAAAACGAAAATCCAAAAATTCAAAAGAATTAAAATCTGAAACTTCTAAAGGATGAAAATCCGAAAATAAGAATGGAAATCTGAAAATTCGAAAATCCTAAAGGACAAATAACATTCTGGTAATTTATATTATAATTAAATTATTATGTTTATTAACCATAACCATTATTATAGGTTTTGAAGTTATTATTATTATTTATTATTATTAATAATAATAAAAACTATAATAGTTATAAACTATTACATTATAGGTAGGTATTGGAATTTCCTTTCAAATTTGTCTGTTAGTGAACGTAATGAATTATTAACTATTATTATAGTTTATTTTATTATTATTATTATTTATCCGAAAAGAATATATAGTTATAAACTATTAAATTAGTTAGGTATTGGGATTTCCTTTCAAATTTGTCTGCCTGTTAGTGAATGTAACAAATACAAATTTTTACGAAATCCTGAATTACTGATAATAATGAATAATGCATCTGTATGAATGGAACGAACCATTACCGCATGGTATCATCAAATTTTGTTTTTAATCTGTCTGTCTGTCTGTGGTTACCCTACCTCCGCTCTCAAGATCCACCAAGCAAGGATCTATGTTATGTCTTGTATGTGGTTTGTTTGGATGTACAGTATCTCACAAAAGTAAGTACACCCCTCACATTTGTGTAAATATTTTATTCTATCTTTTCATGTGACAACACTGAAGAAATGACACTTTGCTACAATGTAAAGTAGTGAGTGTACAGCTTGTATAACAGTGTAAATTTGCTGTCCCCTCAAAATAACTCAACACACAGCCATTAATGTCTAAACCGCTGGCAACAAAAGTGAGTACACCCCTAAGTGAAAATGTCCAAATTGGGCACAAAGTGTCAATATTTTGTGTGGCCACCATTATTTTCCAGCACTGCCTTAACCCTCTTGGGTATGGGGTTCACCAGAACTTTACAGGTTGCCACTGCAGTCCTCTTCCCCTCCCCCATGATGACATCACAGAGCTGGTGGATGGGAGAAACCTTGCTCTCCTCCACCTTCCATTTGATGAGGCCCCACAGATGCTCAATAGGGTTTAGGTCTGGAGATGCTTGGCCAGTCCATCACCTTTACCCTCAGCTTCTTTAGCAAGGCAGTGGTCGTCTTGGAGGTGTGTTTGGGGTCATTATCATGTTGGAATATTGCCCTGCAGTCCAGTCTCTGAAGGGAGGGGATCATGCTCTGCTTCAGTATGTCACAGTACATGTTGGCATTCATGGTTCCCTCAATGAACTGCAGCTCCCCAGTGCTGGCAGCACTCATGCAGCCTCAGACCATGACACTCCCACCACCATGCTTGACTGTAGGCAAGACACACTTGTCTTTGTACTCCTCACCTGGTTGCCGCCACACACCCTTGACACCATCTGAACCAAATAAGTTTATCTTGGTCTCATCAGACCACAGGACAAGGTTCCAGTAATCCATGTCCTTAGACTGCTTGTCTTCAGCAAACTGTTTGCAGGCTTTCTTGGGCATCAATTTTAGAAGAGGCTTCCTTCTGGGACGACAGCCATGTAGACCAATTTGATGCAGTGTGCGGCGTATGGTCTGAGCACTGACAGGCTGACCCCCCACCCCTTCAACCTCTGCAGCAATGCTGGCAGCACTCATACGTCTATTTCCCAAAGGCAAACTCTGGATATGACGCTGAGCACTGCACTCAACTTCTTTGGTCGACGATGGCGAGGCCTGTTCTGAGTGGAACCTCTCCTGTTAAACCGCTGTATGGTCTTTGCCACCATGCTGCGCCTCAATTTCAGGGTCTTGGCAATCTTCTTATAGCCTAGGCCATCTGTATGTAGAGCAACAATTCTTTTTTCAAATCCTCAGAGAGTTCTTTGCCATGAGGTGCATTGTTGAACTTCCAGTGAGAGCGATAACACCAAATTTAACACACCTGCTCCCTATTCACACCTGGGACCTAGTAACACTAACGAGTTACATGGCTTTGGCGAAGGAAAATGGCTAATTGGGCCCAATTTGGACATTTTCACTTAGGGGTGTACTCACTTAGGGGTGTACTCACTAAACAGCGGTTTAGACATTAATGGCTGTGTGTTGAGTTATTTTGAGGGGACAGCAAATTTACACTGTTATACAAGCTGTACACTCACTACTTTACATTGTAGCAAAGTGCTTTTTCTTCAGTGTTGTCACATGAAAAGATAGAATAAAATATTTACAAAAATGTGAGGGGTGTACTCACTTTTGTGAGATACTGTATATGTAGCCATGTTCTATTGAGGCAGTACACAACACAAATGATATACAATACAGCTATATATACAAATGTAAATACTTTGGATACTGATTGTCTTTGTTCTATTTTTTTCTTTTAATTTCACATCAGCACCCACCTGGTATGTCCTGAGGAAGCTATTAAATTGTGAAACACGTTGACAAGCAAGTGTGGAGGAATCTATGGACATTACAATCTCTTGATATAAGTATTCTACTGTTAACACACCATTATGGAACTTTCCATCTACCCCACAAAGACTCCATACCTCCATGACTGCTATAATGGATATCTGTTGATTCTGTTTTGAGTTATAGGTGCTATGTTTGTTATATGTTGTTTTTAACCATTTTGTAATAAAGTTATATCTTTTATAAAAAGTATTGCGTGTTATGCCCACAAAGTCTGCCTTATATTTTGAGGTAGGTTTTTCACCCCCTCAATCTTCTTGTATAGTATTTGGATGTTGGCATAGTGGGGGTCCTCCTCACATATTTTCACATTTAGTTTATGACTTTTATCAATTTTCCAATCTTTCTACCAGACTTTAGGTTCTGTGTCCTCTATGTGTAGGGTCCTCATACCCGCAGGGGCAGATCTTTCAATGGGTCGTGCACATGAACCACGTCTTGGGTAAGGTAGCATGCGGAGGATGCTGCCATACATAGTGTATCAATCATGTTACCGTTTTTGCATTGTTATCCCATGACAATTTGACTTTTTTCTGATACTTATTTTCGCTCTATAATACTGTATATACAAAAAAAGCTCCTGAAGAAGCTTTTCTGCGAAACATGTCGAGCAAAAAATGTACAGATGGTATAATTTCTCCAGTATCACTTTGTGAAATTATAGAGCAACATATGCAGGACTCAATCGTCTCGTGCTTTCTTTTTTTTTCTCTTTTTAATGGATATGTGTGTTTTAATGTATTTTTGTAATAAAATGTAATCTTTTTCTATTGTGTATTCCAAGCTTTCATATGGTACCATAAAAGTTCATTCTAGCCTCAAAAAACTTTCTTCTATGCAGACTAACCACTTGCTGACCAGCCACCGCCGTTTGACGGTGACAGGTTGGCTCTCCTGCGCAAAATCGCCATAGGTGTACAATGATTGTGGGAGCGCCTATTGTGACGCGCGAGCGCGGCCGGAGGCGTGCTCACTGGCTAGCGGGGGAGCCAATCAGCCATTGGGGTGGACTCGATGTCCGCCGGCCACCCGCGATTGCTCCCCTGCATCGACAGAACGGGGATCTGTGAGTGTAAACAAGCGGATCCCCGTTCTGACAGGGGAGAGGAGAGTGATCGTATGTTCCCAGTATACGGGAGCAGTGATCTCTCTCTCCTTCCCCCCTCAGCCCAGCCCCCACACAGTTGGATCACACTGACAGGGAACACATTTAACCCTTTCATCGCCCCCTAGTGTTAGCCCCTTCCCTGCCAGTGTCATTTATACAGTAATAAGTGGCTATATTTATTTCTGATCGCTATATAAATGTCATTGGTCAAAAAAAGTGTCAAAAGTGTCCGATCCGTCCGCCGCAATACAGCAGTCCCGATAAAAAAATCTCAGATCTCCGCCATTACTAGTAAAAAATAAATAAATAAATAAAAACGCCATAAATCTATTTCCATCGCTTGTAGACGCTGTAACTTTTGCGCAAACCAATATACGCCGATTTTGAGTTCTTTTTTTTACCGAAAATATGAGGAAGAATATATGTCGGCCTAAACTGATGAAGAAATGTGTTTTTAATATTCTTTTTTGGATTTGTATTATAGCAAAAAGTTAAAAATATATATATATTTTTTTCAAAATTGTCGCTCTTTTTTTGTTTATAGCACGAAAAATAAAAACCGCAGAGGAGATCAAATACCCCCAAAAGAAAGCTCTGTTTGTGGTGAAAAAAAAAGACATAATTTGTCTTTGGGTACAACGTCGCATGACAGCGCACTTGTCAGTTAAAGTGACGCAGTGCCGAATTGCTCTGGTCAGGAAGGGGGTAAATCCTTTGGGGGCTGAAGTGGCTAACTATGTATCTATGTCTCCTTTTACTGCAACAGCCTGTTTCAGTATTTTCAGGGCAGAAGCAGGTCAGCAAAAAAAGTTTAACCTGTTGCCACTAAGGTAACACACCCAGTATATCCCACATTAGAAGGGTAGTCGCACAGACGCATCACTGGGTGATTGATGTGTTTGTTCTGAATTTGTGCTCACTGCGCGCTCCCAGCACCGAGACCGAGCTGTCAAAGACAGCTCTTGGTTCACACCAATGATTGATAACTGGCAGGACCAGATCCTGATTATGTGACCACTGTGACAGCCAATTATAGTGGCCACATGATCACTGATCCTTCCTGCCCCCCATAGCATATAGACGCTATTCAAGGGATGCCAGGGCTGGGCAGGAAGGGGGGGCTTTAACCAGAGGCGTAGCTTGAAGCGTGTGGGGCCCCAATGCAAAAGTTGACCTGGGGCCCCCTTGCTACTACCCGCTGCTTCCACCACACGCAAAGATATTCCAAGTGGCTAAAGACTTATTTCAAAGCTTTGTTTACATATTGGGAGGGCAATGCAAAATATTTACCCCATACACATCAATCAGAAAATATATTTCCAAAAAAATTCCCGGTGCCCCCTGTATAATCAATCAATTGGTAAAAATGTAAGGCAGCATGGGGGCCCTGGAGGATGGGAGGGGTCTCAATTGTGACTCCTGAGAACCTATTGCTACGCCCTTGGCTTTAACTCCCAGTTTGTTGTTCCCCCGGGGTCCAGTTGAAAACGTAACCCCGGGGTGTGCGAAGTTCGATGCGGAGACCAATTTCGGGGGGGAAGGACGGGTCGGGACCGTAGGGAACTTATCGCAGATATACGATACCCCCCGTCCTTCCTAGTCACTAG
>BLSH010471109.1:523329-539808 GCA_018402905.1 Glandirana rugosa
TTAAGTTGACACGGTCTATGTTTTATTAACAGACGTGTGTTTGACGTAGATTATCCTACACTTACGTTATCGGTCGACATCTCTTGGAGGTAACGTTTTGTTGTTGAATAACAGGCGTGTAGAGCTTTTTATATGGATAAAACTAAAGGCCGCCATAGATGGCTTGGTTTTCTCTTGTTCAGCCCCCATTCCCCCATTCATGCTAATTGCCAGCAATGGAGGTTCTCTACAGCTGGCTATTGCATTCACATCCTATTAGATGCAGTTTGTGTGCAGACAATTATTTTGTATCTGGCACAGTTGAATTTTGTGTTGCTGCAAGGCCCATGGCTCGAGTTTTTATTGATTCAGCAGGAAGTGGCTGAAATTTCCACTATCTATGGAGGGCTTTAGAGACTGTTTTAAAAAAGAGCATATTGTCATACTGTATGGCCATACTTGTTCTATTGTAGATGGGAATCCAGTGCTCCTAACAAATCTTTTCTGAATGGGTAGGCTTAAGGGGCATAACTACAGGGATTGCAATTGCAACTGGGCCCCATGCTCCAGGGGGCCCGTGTGCCTCCCTTGTACACCTGGATAGGAGGGATGGCGGGGGTGGAATTTAGAGGAACTAATGGAGGAGATTGGTTCCTTTTTATGCTGCCTCCCGCCGCCCCTCCTATCCAGTTTACTTGTCTTCTGCTGTTCCCAGGGCCCCTGTGTGCTTCCCTGGTCCCCCCCACAGAGCTGCTGTCTTCCCCCCTCCTCTCTCCTGCCAGCTGCTGTAGAAGATGAGTCATGATGGAGAGATGGGAACGGGTCACTAAATTTGTCATTTACCGACTCCTTCCTCTTCTGAATGGACAGAGCCAGTGATTGCTACCAATTGGTTCATTCATAACTGAAGCATAGTAAACTGTTTTACTATACTTCTGTTTCTGAATGAATGGGAGGCTTGGTGCACAGCTATTCCTGTCCATTCATTCTGTGCAGCTGAGGTTACACAGATGGAGATTGAGGGCTGAGGTTTGTTTAGACCCCTGATATCTCATCAAAGCCCCCAACAGAGCTCCTAAAAAAATGTAAAAAATTGTAAAAGAAATAAAATGAAATGGTAAAAAAAGAATAAAATTAAAATAAAAATTAAAAACTACTGACACCAGTGAGGGAACTATCAGGATTGCAAAGGTTGCAATTGTGGCCAGGCCCTGACATTTCACCACCATGGGGAGGCCCGAAGATGGCAGAAAGGGGGCTGCAGAACTTGTGAAAGGGCCCCTTTGTGGTAATGTAATAAAGGGACCCACGATGGGAGTAAAGGGCTCCAGGATCAGTGGGAAGAGGGAAGGGCCCTGGCCAGGGGTCCCCTTCATAATTTCTTGCACTGGGGTCCTATAGGTTCTAAGTTACGCCTCTGGGGCAGAGACTTGTGCTTTTGGTGCCAACATCCAGCTAATTGCAAAGCCCATCCCACTAGCTAACAAGGGTTTATTTAAAGAAGAACTGTGTAAAAAAAAAAAAACGTAAATATTACATTTAGTGGTATGACTCTGTACATTAATTAATTAATTACATTAAGGGGCGGAGAGCTGTCTTACTATCACCGCGTGCTGTTTTTTTAAACCTCATTGGCTTTTACATATCCGGATAAATGTGAGTTTATTTCCTATTTTTTATAATAAATTGATTTTATCAACGGTATCACACTATTTGGCCCATTTTTTCTTGGTTACCGTGTTTCCCCTGGAGTGGAAGTGCGTGGATTTGGATCTGCCTACTCCATTGACCACTTATCTGTGGAAGGGGTTCCCCAGACTTCCCACCCAGGACAGGAGAGGAACCAATTGATTTAACCGGGTGTCCCGTGAACCAGAGATCGAGGTGGCCTGGTGGAGGCATAATCCACACATGTGTGTCTGACCTCCTGTCATAAGAGGTCCATAAGTTCCGGTAAGGGCACAATTGATCGTGGTGGAGGTCTTGTTCACTGTTGGACTCGTGTGATGCATGCAGATTCACTTGTATGGAGGATTTAATTTATGGACTTTGAGTTGCTTCTAAGATTGGATTTTTCTGATTATTTTCACTAGCTTTTATCAATTTGTCCCAGCTACGGACATTGTTCACTTATATACGTTTGGTTCTTTATGTCCCTTCACAAGCGCAGCTTTGTTTTGGTTTAATCTGTACATTAATGCAAAAAGGGGAAAAGAAGGAACAAGGGGATTTGGAATATTTGGGAGTTTTTGACGTTAACATTGCAAATTTGGAAAGGCCACCATGCATACTGGACACCCCATGTTGTCCTACACGTCGCCAGTCACTGATGTGGTTTTTGCGCCCACAGCACGCAATCCTTTTACAGTTCAGCGCTGAGAAAACAGTTTGGCTTGTCTCGCTCTGTCTTCTTGTTGAAGCAGAACCTCCAAGTTCACAGCTGGCCTCCTTTCCAGATGTGTGCCTACAGGAGACCATGGAGCCCTCTGTCTACCAGGGAGAACTTAAAGAAAACCTTGGATCTTCTCCAGCCCAGAGGCCAGCCGTTCGGGAGATGCTGGGAGGCAGGAAAGCTCTGAAATATGTCTCCAAATTTGCTTAGACTCCTTCCTTCACGAGGGCCTCTTTGGTTACACCAAAGGTGATGGTGTAACCTCTCAGTGGCTATAGATGTCAAGTCTTGTGTTCCAGGGTTCAGTTCCCACCAGAGACATTTATAAAGCAGCAAATTGACTCTGAATTCATTTGTAGCTTTTTTATAGAAAATGTAGACACGCTGGTCAGGTTGTGGCAGTGAGGGAGCGGGTTGTGAAAAAATTGGATCTTCTCCAGCCCAGAGGCCAGCCATTCGGGAGATGCTGGAAGGCAGGAAAGCTCTGAAATATGTCTGCTCAGACTCCTTCCTTCACCAAGAGCCTCTTCCACCATGAGTTGAGCACCAAAGGTCATGGCGTAACATCTCAGCGGCTACATGGTAGAGATGTCAAGTCACATTGTTACATTGTTACATTGTTAGCCAGGTCGAAAAAAGACACAAGTCCATCCAGTTCAACCAAAAAAAAAAAAAAAAACATTTATATATACACACATACACAACCAAATAATCAAATATACAATACTTCACCCACAGTTGATCCAGAGGAAGGCAAAAAACCCCAGCAAAGCCAATGATCCAATTTGCTATAACGGGGGAAAAAAATTCCTTCCTGATTCCCCGAGAGGCAATCAGATTTTCCCTGGATCAACTTTACCTAAAAATGTCAGTACCCAGTTATGTTATCTACATTTAAGAAAGAATCCAGGCCTTTTTTTAAAGCAATCAACCGTGCTGGCCAAAACCACCTCTGGGGGGAGTCTATTCCACATTTTCACAGCTCTTACTGTGAAGAAACCTTTCCGTATTTGTAGATGAAATCTTTTTTCCTCTACACGTAAAGAGTGCCCCCTTGTCCTTTGTGATGACCTTAAAGTAAATAACTCCACACCAAGTTCACTATATGGACCACTTATATACTTGTACATGTTGATCATATCCCCCCTTATCATATCCCCCCCCCCCTCTTGTGTTTCAGGGTTCAGTTCCCACCAGAGACATTTATAAAGCAGCAAATTGACTCTAAATTAATTTGTCGCTTTTTAATAGAAGATGTAGACCCCCTGGTCAGGTTGTGGGAGTGAGGGAGCAGGTTGCCTGCATCCTCATGGGGAGGGTGGAATATGGGTTTGGTGTCAAACGTCCACTTATGCTTTAACAGTGCCTCTTACAGTCTTATGATTCAGGCACAGCTGGAGGGTAAGAGAAGTATTAAATCTGACCTTTTAATAACTTTACAAGCCTGCATTAATAAATTCCATACTTGTCACAACAGAGTAACTATATCATTTTTATAATGGTCATTTTTTCTTTATAACTCTATAATTTTTTTATTATCAAAATGCCATTTTTGAGATGCAGTCAGTGACTGACTTTGCCTAGGCTAAAATGATGTCATCATTTGCTTCAGGCAGTAGAAAGAATTTCACTTCTCTTCTCTCGCAGAAGCATTGTAACTTTTGTTGGACATTTGTGGGCACTGCCAGGAACTGTGCAGACATCAGTATGATTGTGTCATTTCTGTGCTAATATCTTCTTTTAATATCTCGCTTCTAGAAGTAGACGGTGACTCTGGATGATACCTGAATAAAGATGGCTACATTGTTTAGAACATAACGAGAGAATCAATGTAACACTGTTTATAAACATTGATCAGACAGGAGATAGAGAGATACAAAGTAACATTGTTTATAAACATTGATCAGAAGCTATAGAGAGATACAAAAGTAACATTGTTTATCAACATTCATCAGATGGGAGATAGAGAGATACAAAATGAACATTATTTATAAACTTTGATCAGACAGGAGATAGAGAGATACAAAGTAACATTGTTTATCAACATTCATCAGATGGGAGATAGAGAGATACAAAATGAACATTATTTATAAACTTTGATCAGACGGGAGATAGAGAGATACAAAGTAACATTGTTTATAAACATTGATCAGACAGGAGATAGAGAGATACAAAGTAACATTGTTTATAAACATTGATCAGACAGGAGATGGAGAGATACAAAGTAACATTGTTTATAAACATGGTTCTGACAGGAGATAGAGAGATACAAAGTAACATTGTTTACAAACATTGATCAGACAGGAGATAGAGAGATACAAAGTAACATTGTTTATAAACATTGATCAGACGGGAGATAGAGAGATACAAAGTAACATTGTTTATAAACATTGATCAGAAGCTATAGAGAGATACAAAAGTAACATTGTTTATAAACATTGATCAGACGGGAGATAGAGAGATACAAAGTAACATTGTTTATAAACATTGATCAGGCGGGAGATAGAGAGATACAAAGTAACATTGTTTATAAACATTGATCAGATGGCAGATAGAGAAATACAAAGTAACATTGTTAGGTTGGCAACATCTTTTTTCATTCATTTGCAGAGCAAGGGCATGAGCTTCCATCTGTAGCTAAAGCTAAAGCAACCTGACATTTTTTAATGTGCCCGTACTTAACCCATTATTAACCATTAGTTTACCACAATCACCCCTAATTAACTTATTCCTTCCCTTCTCCCCTTAGCTATTATTTTCCTACTTTTTTTATCATTGTTATTTTCCTAAGCGTTGGGGTTTGTTCACACCAGGTGCATTGAAACCAAAAAGCCTTGTGTCCAATCAGGTCAGCTCATTATGCTGTGCTGAAAAACGTACGTTTTTCAGTATTATTTCCTTAGTGCAGCGCAGTGAGGCGCAGTCCACGGCATTACACCAGGCCATGGCCAAAACAACCGAATGAATTGTCACTGTGTGATTTCAATATAGTTTCCACAAAAAAAGTAAAAAATGAGAAGCTCATATGGAAAGCAATGGGCCCTAAAAATGTGAACTTTTTTGTTTTTATTAATTTTGCTCATTATATTTTTTGTGCGTTGCATTAAAAACAAGTTAAAGTTTGAAAAAAGGGCCTTTAATTTATGTGTAAATAACAATGTTTTGTAGCAGAATCTTAACTTTTGGCGTCGTTCTAAATGGTACAAATCATAGAATAAACACAATATACTTTTTGTCTCCAATAACACAGTTTGTTTTTTACCCCCTTCATGACCAGGCCATTTTTTGCTATTCAGCACTGCGCTACTATAACTGGTAAATGTGCCGTCATGCAACACTGTACCCTAATAAAATGTATATAGTTTTTTTTTTCACTCAAATAAGGCTTTCTTTTGGTGGTATTTGATCACTACTAGTTTTTAAATTGCTTTATTATTATTTTATACGTGAAAAAAACCCACACATTTTGAAAAAAAAAACCCAATATTTTTTACTCTTCTGTTATAAAAAAAAAAAAAAAATCAAATTTCTTCATAAATGTTTGCCAAATTGCACACGTCTTTGGTAAAAAATGCCAATAAGTGTATACTGATTTGGTTTGTGTGAACGTTACAGCATCTACAAACTATGGCATACAGTACTGTTTATACTGGATTTTTTTGTATACTTCCAATGGTGGTGATCAGCGACTTATAATGAGACTGAATTAGTGTGATACTAACCGACACTGAGTGGGCACTGACTAGCTGACACTGACATCACCAGTGACACTAATACAGTGAACAGTGATAATACTATACACTGTCACTGTACTAATGATACTGACTGGGAAAGGGTTAACATCTCGGGTATTTAAGGGGTTAAATGTGTGCTTAATAATGTGTACTGTGTGTACAGTGTGCTGCTTTTTACTAAAGATCTCTTTGTTCCCTCTGTACAAAGCCCAAAGGCTGCAAAGGGCTTCTTGAACCGTGGCTAATAGACCCTTCTATTTGATGGTGCCTGCACTAGGCCCATTGGGCTACTTTGTGTAGCGATGCCCAACACAAAGAAAAGGCCAATTTCCATAAGTCCTATGGCGTCAGTGTGCACCAGCCATTCTCAACCAGGGTTCCTCCAGAGCTTGCAAAGGGCTCCTTGAACCGTGGCTAATAGACCCTTCTATTTGATGGTGCCTGCAGTAGGCCCATTGGGCTACTTTGGGTAGCGATGTCCAACACATAGAAAAGGCCAATTTCCATAAGTCCTATGGCTTCAGTGGGCCCCAGCCATTCTCAACCAGGGTTCCTCCAGAGCTTGCAAAGTGCTCCTTGAACCGTGGCTAATAGGCCCTTCTATTTGATGGTGCCTGCAGTAGGCCCATTGGGCTACTTTGGGTAGCGATGTCCAACACATAGAAAAGGCCATTTGCCTTAAGTTATATGGCTTCAATGTGCACCAGCCATTCTCAACCATGGTTTCATGGAACACTAAGGTTCCTCCAGATGTTGCAAAGGGCTCCTTGAACTGTGGCTAATAGACCCATCTATTTGATGGTGCCTGCAGTAGGCCCATTGGGCTACTTTGGCTAGTAATGTCCAACACATAGGAAAAGCTAATTGTCGTAAGTCCTGCCATTCTCAACCAGGGTTCCTCCAGAGGTTGCAAAGGGCTCCTTGAGCTGTGGCTAATAGACCCTTCTAATTGATGGTGCCTGCACTAGCCCCATTGGGCTACTTCGGGAAGTGACGCCCGACACATAGAAAAGGCCATTTGCCTTTGGCCTATGGTCCTATGACTTCACTGTGCACCAGGCATTCTTCACTAGAATTCCACGGAGCCCTAGGGTTCCTCCAGAGATTGCAAGGGGCTCCTTGAGCTGTGGCTAATTGACCCTTCTATTTGATGGTGCCTGCATAGTTCCGGGGCAGGTGCCACTCGACATAGCCAGCTGCATGACACCAATTATCTTTTTAGCTGTTTGTAAGGGTTGCATTCCCTCTGTACAATTGTCAACACAGGGCTTTGGGCTGTGATTGGACACAGCCGATCAGAAGGTTGCAGCCGTGAATCATTGGCCGGGACCTGATGACAAATTCCCACTGTATGGCAACGGGCGTTACACGCTTGGGCTGGCGGGATGTCGGGAGTTGGTGTGCATGCATGCGCCCTAAACCCGGAAACACCTACTTACCATTATGTCGCTTTGCCTGTATGGGCCACCTGTCTGCAGTACATTGAGGGTGGGCAGTCTGGAAGTGGTTAAACTAACCTTGATCATAGCAAGTTAATTTTGTTACTTTGTTGTCTATAGATTGCATACAAAATTAAATCATCTTTTTCCAAGACAATATCACCAAAAGAAAGCCTTAATTGTCCAACATGAAAGGATATATGTATTATTTTGTTATCCTAGGTAATGACAAATCAATAGACCCATAGTACAAATGTAAGGATTGCTCCACTCCCTGGGGGGTGTACAGGTGTGAGAGCTCAAGTGGTTAACAATGCCATTTGCTTGGTGAAATATTAATCTCCTGCTAATCCTGCATTATATCCGGTTACGGTAAGTAAGACAAAACCGCAGAGCACTTGCAATTGATTTTGTTTTTTTTTTTGAAGAGTCTTGCATGCTTTGCACATGTGTTGCCTTTGACATCCTTAAAATGTTGCTAAGCCTTGCTGCTTTCTTGTGACCTTTAAATATTCCTTGACGTTGCCTAGAAGGTCTCGGTTCTTCTCAGTATTCGATCCAAGCACTTGCTACTATCGGTTCCATTAAATTCCGCCAGATTGCTGCACTGTAAAGGGGCAGCTGCGCTAAGAAGGGTTTTGCTTTAAACGCAAGATCACAGCGGGAACAATAAGCTGGGAGGGGTAAACAGAAACGGGACAAGGGGGACAGTTGTGTCAAAAATAGACCTTGGTCGGTGTCCAAGTATTGCACAGTAAAAAAATACTTTTGTAAATTCAAGCAAAGCAGACAGATGATCTGCAAATTTTCACCATCAGCAAATTGTTACGGACACTTTAAAAGGTCTCTTATATTTCACAGAGCATAGTAAAGGTTCAGCTTCTCTAAAAATATGTATGGGGTAAGCCAGCATATTCAGAGTCTTATGAATCCCTCAGCAAAGAATGTTTAAGGGTTGTTCACACCAGCCCTGTTGGGCTGCATTGGGCAACAGTGCCCAACACATAGAAAAAAACATTTGCCATAAGTCTTATGGTTTCAATGTGCACCAGCCATTCTCAACCAGTGTTCCATGGAACAGTAAGGCTCATTCAGAGCTTGAAAGGGACTCCTTGAGCTGTGACTAATTGACCCTTCCATTTTATGGTGCCTGCACTATCCCCATTGGGCTACTTCAGGAAGTGATGCCCAACACATAGAAAAGGCCATTTGCCTTAAGTCTTATGGCTTCAGTGTGCACAAGCCATTCTCAACCAGGGTTCTATGGAACCCTAGGGTACCTCCAGAGGTTGCAAAGGGTTCCTTGAACTGTGGCTAATAGACCCTTCTATTTGATGGTGCCTGCACTAGCCCCATTGGGCTACTTCGGTTAGTGATGCCCAAAACATAGAAAAAGCAATTTGCCTTAAGTCCTATGGCTTCAGTGTGCACAAGCCATTCTTAACCAGCTTTCCATGGAACCCTAGGGTTTCCGCCAAAGATTGCAAAGAGCTCTTTGAGCTGTGGATAATAGACCCTTCTATTTCATGGTACCAGCTCTAACCCCATTGGGCTACTTCGGGAAGTGGCGCCAAACACATAGAAAAGGCCATTTGCCTTTTGTGCCTATGGCTTCAGTATGCACCAGCCTTTCTCGACCGGGGTTTAATGAAGCCCTAAGGCTCTTCTAGAGGTTGCAATGGTCTCCTTGAGCTGTGGCTAATTTACCCTTCTATTTGATGGTGCAGGCATAGTTCCAGGGCAGATGCCACTTGGCATAGCCAGCTGCATGACACCAATGATCTTTTTAGCTGTCTGTAAGGTTGGCATTCTTACCACCACCATAAGGAACATTCTTCCTACTGGCCACCAATGTAAGGGGCATTTGTCCAGTGACAACAATGGAAAATAAAAAAATTACCCATGGGATGCCTCAAGAACAGCCATTCTCAACCTGGATTCCATGAAACCCTAGAGTTCCTCCAGAGGTTCCTAGAAGTTCTCTGAGCTGTAGCTAACTGACCTCCCATCTGATGGTGTCTTCATAGTTCCAGGTCCAACAACCACTTGGCCCTTGCATGACTGCAAGGGAGGCATTCTGATTTAAGGGGAGCATTCTTCCCATTTACCACCGCCAATGTAAGAGGCCTTTTCCCAATGACCACTGATAGACTAACTTTACCAGGGTTCCCTAAAACCTGAAAATTATCTGAAGGTTTCCTCTGAGATAAAAAGGCTGATGTACACCACTGTGCTGTGTTGCTGAATAAATATGATAATAAAGTGTAAAGTTAAAGAAGAATTCCTGACACGGTATATTTTATACATAGCTACATTTGTCCAGCTTGTACCAGGTAACTGTGTCTATACCATACCTGGCTGGCTGATGGTCCTAGAACAGTGGTCTCCAAACTGCAGCCGTGGGCCAAATGTGGCCCTTTGCTCGTCCTGGGGCACCATTCCTCCCAATAACACCAATGATAGGGCACTGTTCCCTTCAATGACACTAGCAATGGGGTACTGTTCCTCTCAATGACACCAATGATGGAGGACTATTCCTCCCAATGACACTAACCATCGGGCACTATTTTACCAATACCAATGAGAGGGCACTATTCCCACTCCTACTGATCAGAGGTGCTATGACTTTTTTTTTTACTCCCACTGACCACCAAGTCAGAGGCCTTGTTTACTGACACTGGGGAATTTTCCACTCCCAGGAAGCCACAGTCCGGCCCCCTGGGGCGTTGCTAGGTGGGAAAAAGTCCAGGGGCTTGAGCCCGAAGAAATGCAGACAACAGATAAAGATACTCCAAACACCTGGTGTTAGCGCTTCAATCATCCCGACACCATGGTTGATATGCTGTCAGGATGATTGAAGCGCATTATTTCTATTATTAAATTGTAATATAAAATAAAATCATTCAACTCACAATAATGCAGAATCAGTGGGAGCCCCGAGTGTGTCACTTGCCACGTCGCCTGCCACCAGATGCCATCAGGGTGTCCCCAGCAGAGTGCCGCCTTTGATCAGGTGTCCCTAGCAGTGTGCCTCCTTACATCAGGGTGTCCCCAGTGTGCCTCCTTACATCAGGGTGTTCTCAGCGGAGCGCCTCCTTCCATCAGGTGTCCCCTGCAGCGTGCCTCCTTACATCAGGGTGTCCCCAGTATGCCTCCTTACATCAAGGTGTCCCCAGCATGCTTCCTAACATCAGGTGTTCCCAGCATGCCTCCTTACATCAGGATGTCTCCAGTTACATCAGGTGTCCCCAGCATGTCTCCTTACATCAGGTGTCCCTAGCATGCCTCCTTACATCAGGGTGTCCCCAGTTACATCAGGTGTCCCCAGCATGTCTCCTTACATCAGGGTGTCCCCAGCATGCCTCCCTACATCAGGGTGTCCCCAGCGTGCCTCCTTACATCAGGTTGTCTCCAGTTACATCAGGTGTCCCCAGCATGTCTCCTTACATTAGGTGTCCCTAGCATGCCTCCTTACATCAAGGTGTCCCCAGCGTGCCTCCCTACATCAGGGTGTCCCCAGCGTGCCTCCTTACATCAGGGTGTCCCCAGTATGCCTTCTTACATCAAGGTGTCCCCAGCATGCCTCCGTACATCAGCTGTCCCCAGCATGCCTCCTAACATCAGGGTGTCTTCAGTTACATCAGGTGTCCCCAGCATGTCTCCTTACATCAGGTGTCCCTAGCATGCCTCCTTACATAAGGGTGTCCCCAGTTACATCAGGCGCACCAGCGTGTCTCTTTACATCAGGTATCCCCAGCATGCCTCCTTACATCAGGTGTCCCCAGCGTGTCTCCTTGCATCAGGGTGTCCCCAGTTACATCAGGTGTCCCCAGCGTACCACCTTACATCCACAACATCCTTTAATGGACACCACATGTCCCACACTAGTGCGGGATTGGCCAAGTGTGACGTGCATCATAGCCGCCAGGCACCTGCCCCACTCCCTTTTGGTTGCAGAGGTGGCGCCCTGTAATGGACATCACATGTCCCGCAATGCGGGATTGGACCAGTGTGGTGACATCCATCATAGGCGCCACCGCCGCGTCACCATGTCTTTGTATGGCGGCTCGGGGATAATAATAGAATTAGACTGCCCTGAGCCCTGGGGCTTTTTGGGGCACCCACGGGGCTGTAGCCCCATCAGCCTCGGGCTCCCAATGCCCCTGCCACCCCTGTATCTGAAGGACAATAAACCGGCCCTTTGTTTAGAATGTTTGGAGACTCCTGCCCTAGAATCTGGAAATCGCTGTAGACATCGTAGCTATAGCCATAGATACTCTAGTGATCTCCACTTTCTTCTGAGTCCTGTGCTGAGTGCCCTGCCTGATGAAATGTGAATGCAGGAGATCAGTTGCTCAGCACGGGCAACATTCAGAGAGTGCTTTGCATTTTCTGAATGAATGTAAAAGGTTCTGTGATTGGACAAGGTAGATGATTGGACGCCTGACCTGATGCATTTCATTCAATCGAATGTCTTCAGGGGCCTCTGAAGACATTCGATTGAATGAAACGCGTCAGTCAAAACCACGTCACGCCTAGCAGGCCCCAGTTTAACCGCGGTTCATGCATCTTGTTTGTTGATGCTACTATTTATCAGCTGGAATGCGAGTATATTAAAATAAATGCTTTTTAATTTAACCTGGCGGACTTCACTATTTGGATTATTTCCTTCATTCCTTATGACTGTGGTGGTACCCCGTGGGGAGGATTTTATCTGTTCATTCTGGTGGATGCCTATACCTGGATGAGTCTAAGGAGCTACAGTTCTATTCAATGCGCCACTCCATTGTGGATCTGGTAAGGAGATAAGCTGCTCACGTGGGTGTGGTGTGCTTCCATTTCACACTGAAATTGGTGCTGGGATCTACCCTCTTTCTTCTCTGGTTTTATTATAACGACCATCTGTATCCAAGCACTGCATATTGGACTATTTTCTCTCAATTATGTCACATAAGAAGATGGCGGCTTGGGACTGAGCGGGCGCAGAATTCTGAGAGGATCCTACGGGACACCACTGTATCCGCTGGGCGGGTGAGTATCTCAAAAGGTTACAACCTTCAACAATGTTTACATTGGTTTAAAAAAAAAAAGGGGTGGAGAGGCTGAAGATCTGCTTTAAGTCCTGTAAGTTGCGAGGTGAGGCCTCCATGGATCCGACTTGTTATTCCAGCACATCCCACAGATGCTCAAATAGATTGAGATCTGGAGAATTTGGTAGACAAGTAAACACCTTAAATTTTTTGTTGGGTTCCTCAAACCATTCTTGAACCATTTTTGCAGTGTGGCAGGGCCCATTATCCTGCTGAAAGAGGCCACTGCCATCAGGGAATACTGTTTCCATCAAGGGATGTACTTGGTCACCATCAATGTTAGGGAAGGTGGTACGTGTCAAGTAACATCCACATGAATGGCAGGACCCAAGATTTCCCAGCAGAACATTGCCAAAAGCATCACACTGCCTCTGCTGGCTTGTCTTCTTTCCATACTGCATCCGGGTGCCAACTCATCCCAAGGTAAGTGATGCACACATACCCGGCCATCCACATGATGGAAAAGAAAACGTGATTCATCAGACCAGGCCACCTTCTTCCATTGCTTCGTGGTCCAGTTCTGATGCTCATGTGCCCATTGTAGGCACTTTTGGCTGAGGACAAGGGTCAGCATGGGCACCCTGATCAGTCTGCGGCTGAGGGACCTCATACACAGCAAACTACAATGCCAATTTTTTTCTGCTTTCAACACATCAAGTTCAGGGACAACATGTTCACTTGCTGCCTAATATATCCCACACTTTTTCAGTTGCCTCATTTTTTTTTTGTTTACTACCTCTTTAACCACTTCAGCCCCGGAAGGATTTGACACTTTAGGACCAGAGCACTTTTTGCGATTCAGCACTGCGTCGCTTTAACTGACAATTGCGCGGTCGTGCGACGTTGTACCCAAACAAAATTTGCGTCCTTTTTTCCCACAAATAGAGCTTTCTTTTGGTGGTATTTGATCACCGCTGTGTCATTTCTGATTGCCGCTATAAACAAAAGAAGAGCGACAATTTTGCAAAAAGACCCAAATTTATAACTTTTTGATAAAATACAAATCCAAAAAAAAATATAAAAAAACAATTTTTTTTCAATGGTTTTGGCCAATTTATATTCTTCCTCATATTTTTGGTAAAAAAAATTGCAATCGGCGTTTATTGATTGGTTTGCGCAAAAGTTGCCCCGTTTACGGATGATGAGAATTAATTTCTGGGGTTTTTATTTTTTACTAGTAATGGCAGTGATCTGCGATTTTTAGCGGTACTGCGATATTGCGGCAGATATGTCGGACCATTTTGACACTTTTTTAGGACCATTGGCATTTATACAGCGATCAGTGCTATAAAAATGCACTGATTACTGTGTAAATGTCATTGGCAGTGAAGGGGTTAACCTGCAGGGGGCACTCTAAGGGTTAACAGTGTCCCTGGGCGTGTTCTAACTGTGGGGGGACTGACCTGGCTGGGGAAAGGGGATGATCACAGCTTCCATATACAGGAAGGCTGTGATCATCGCCCTTCAACAGAATGGAGGTCTGTGTTTACTTAAACGGACCTCCGTTCTTTCAGTGCGGGGGAGCCATTGCGGGTAGCCGGCGGCGATCGAGTCCGCCGCACCCGCTCCCCCCGAACACAGTGAGCGCACGGGCGTGCCTTCGGCGGCGCGCGCTCACACTGCTAGTAATCGCGCCCGCCGTCCTTCAGGCATAAAGGGGTTATACAACCCCCTTTTATTTGAGTGTAATTTCAGTGTTTTTTGGATACCTTTATCTAATTGGTCTCATTTGTTGCCTGGACATCGCTTTATGTAATTTTTTTTTTTAATTTTAAGTTTTCATAACCTAACTGTGAAGTTTACTCTTTCCTATAATAAATATTTAGGTGATTTACCTTTGCTGAAAAAAAAACAGGGTTCTCCGGCCTCCAAACACGTCTGGCTGACTTAGAGCCAGAAACTGTCAAGATTTAACGCGACAGTTGAGAACAAAAAAGGTGGGACTGTTAAACCAACACTGTAAGTAGCTGTGACATCACCCCCCAATCATCCGCGCCTCTTCCCTGCTCCCTGACATTTTTAAAAAAAAAGCATTTAAGTTTTCCAAATTAATACTAAAGATGTTTCTGATGTAACATGGAATGTTCAAACAAGTATTTGGTGTGTGTTTTATTTTAGCTGCGGGCAGTTTTTTTTTCTTATTTATCTGATGCTGAGGGTTCCATGCTAGAGAACGTAGAGAGAAGCTTGGAAGGAAATGTGAAGGCGCAGAACAAGATGATTGGCTAGTTGCTGTAACCAGTAATAAGTAAGAATTGTGAATGTTCATCAGAAAATTTCTGCAAAATTTTGCCATCTTGTCTTGCGGAAGGTGAAATGAAGGTGGCTTTTGTGGTTTTTATAGGTAGAATGGGCTTTAAAGTGGTATTAAACCCAAACCCTAAATAGGATGCCTGCCTTTTCACGCACATGAACGTTAATGGCACCCCAGGTTTTTTTCCATATTATGGAAAGCAGATGGAACTTGGGGGAAGCTCCACTGGCCACACTCTCCCCATACTAAGGGTAGTATCACCCCCTCTTGGTGGGAGATGAGGCAGGTAACGGAGCCAGGGAAGAGGCATTGCCACCCTTGGTGGTAGATTAGTGTGGGTAGCGGAGCCCGGTCGGTCAAAACTCCCCAACCCCCCCCATCACCAGTCTGTCCGTTTGCCAGCCCCGCACTTACACCATCCAGGTTCCGGGCAGCTTCCCCCTGTGTCTCGTCCTCGGCGGCTTCCCCCTGCGTCTCCTCCTCTTCCTCCCTGCTTCTGCTCCCGGCCAATCTGGCCACTTCTCCTCTCTGGCCAATCGGGTCTCAGGACCCAACTCCTGATTGGCCGGGAGGATAAGTAGGAGGACAACAGCGAATATTAATTTTCTATTGTCACACAACTGGGTGGGCTCTGGGCGCAGTGCTCTGCATCCTGAGCCCACCCTTTTTGAAGCCAATTAGAGCCTCAGGCTCTAATCATGTGCTTCCCAAAAAAAAAACCCAATAGAAATCCATGCGTCCAGCATGGGGGTACATTAGAGGGGTGGCGGCCGTGCACCACTGGTTCGTAGGGTTTAATATTGAGTTGGCCCACCCTTGGCAGCTATAACAGCTTCAACTCTTCTGGGAAGGCTGTCCACAAGGTTTAGGAGTGTCTATGGGAATGTTTGACCGTTCTTCCAGAAGCGCATTTGTGAGGTCAGGCACTGATGTTGAACGAGAAGGCCTGGCTCGCAATTTAACCTCTAATTCATCCCAAAGGTGTTCTATTGGGTTGAGGTCCGGACTCTGTGCAGGCCAGTCAAGTTCCTCCATCCCAAACTTGCTCAGCCATGTCTTTATGGACCTTGCTTTATGCTCTGGTGTTCAGTCATGTTGGAACAAGAAGGAGCCATCCCCAAACTCTTCCCACAAAGTTGGGAGCATGAAATTGTCCAAATGTCTTGGTATGCTGACGCCTTAGGAATTCCCTTCACTGGAACTAAGGGGCCAAGCCCAACCCCTGAAAAACAACCCCACACCATAATTAATATTATTATACAGAATTTATATAACGCCAACAGTTTGCGCAGCTCTTTACAACATGAGGGCAGACAGCACAGTTACAATACAATTCAATACAGGAGGAATCGGAGGGCCCTGCTCGTTAGAGCTTACAATCTAGAAGGGAGGGTCAAGGTAAACAAAAGGTAATAACTGTGGGGAATGAACTGATGAAGAAAATGAAAATGTAGTTGTTAGGTGTGGGTAGGATAGGCTTCTCTGAAGAGGAGGGTTTTCAGGGATCATCTAAAAGCTAATAGAGTAGGAGATACTCAGATAGGTTGAGGTAAGGAGTTCCATAGGATTGGAGAGGCTCTGAAAAAGTCCT
>BLSH010471110.1:64910-80359 GCA_018402905.1 Glandirana rugosa
CCCCCCCCCCCCCCCCCCCCCCCCCCCCCCCCCCCCCCCCCCCCCCCCCCCCCCCCCCCCCCCCCCCCCCCCCCCCCCCCCCCCCCCCCAAAACCTTTCGGAGCTCAAGTAGTTAAAATAATTACAGCACCATCATCCATGTTTAGTATCACATTAAAAAATAAATAAATAAAAGGTTGGTGATACATTGTATCATTTAGGAGGATTCATTAAAAAAAAATGCACAAATAATAAAACAAATAAATGGAAGTTTTGGCGATGCATTGTAAAATTCCTTTATTCAGAGCCTTTTTAGGCAGAGTTAAGTCGCTTTACCTGCCTCTTGATAGGGCTTTCCTTTTTCCCCCTTCTAATTGAACATGGAGGTAGCGTAGGATTAACGAGGAAGGAGTTTTACCATAGAGCTCTCACCAAGCCCGGCCTAAATACACAAACATGGAGCTGATAAACAAACAAGCAGCACTTTGAGGAGCATGCAGGGCCCTCTCTAATTAGTGGAAGTATTTTCTTAGCACCAGTCTGACTAATATCTATTTGGTCTGGAGGAGAACCGGCCACCCAACGAGTCGGGAAACAGGGGCTGATTGATGGCGGGGGCTATTGATAACACAGGAACTTCCAAGCAAGCTTCCTAAGGACTATTGGGACGCGTGTCTCCGTAAAATGGGCGCAATTTGCTTCTTCGCTGGGACTGCGTAGGTCCTGACACCGGTCACGTACGATGAGATCCAATCAGTTTGGGAATTTTAAGAGTAATTCAGGACAGGTAAAAGGAATCAGGAAAGTGCTAGGGGCGTATTTATGAAGCAGTAAAAGTGACATTCACCAAACATTCACTGGTGATCAATCAATCATTTAACCACTTGCCAACTGCACTATAACCAAGTGACAGCTACAGCGTGGAAGACTAGTATGACATATCACCTATCAGTGCTGCCTATCAGTGCCCATCAGTGCCACCTATCAGTGCCCATCAGTGCAGCCTATCAGTGCCCATTAGTGCTGCCTATCTGTGCCTATCAGTGCTGCCTAGTAGTGCCGTCTCACCCATGTCCATCAGTGCAACCTATCAGTGCCCTTCAGTGCCACCTATTAGTGCCCATCAGTGCTGCGTATCAGTGCCCATCAGTACTATCTATTAGTGCAGCCTCATAAGTGCCCACCAGTGCTGCCTCATCCATGCCAATCAGTGCAACCCATCAGTTCCCATCAATGACCATCAGTGCTGCCTTATCAGTGCCACCTTATCCGTGTCCATCAGTGTTGCCTATCAGTGCCACTTATCAGTGCCCATCAGTGCCACCTATCAGTGAAGCCTTGTCCATATCCATCAGTTCAACCTATCAGTGCCCATAAATTCCCATCAGTGACGCTTTAGCAGTGAAGCCTTATCAGTGCCCAACAGTGTCGCCTATCAGTGCCACCTATCAGTGCCCATCAGTGTTGTCTATTAGTGCAGCCTCATCAGTGCCCACCAGTGCCGCCTCATCCATGTCCATCAGTGCAACCTATCAGTGCCCATCAATGCCCATCAGTGCCACATTATCAGTGCCCATTAGTGTTGCCTATCAGTGCCACCTATCAGTGCCCATCAGTGCCACCTGTCAGTGCAGCCTCATCAGTGCCCACCAGTGCTGCATCATCCATGTCCATCAGTGCAACCTATCAATGCCCATAAATGCCCATCAATGCCGCCTTATCAGTGCTGCCTTATCATTGCTGCCTTATCAGTGCCAATCAGTGTCGCCTATCAGTGCTGTCTATTAGTGCATCCTCATCAGTGCCTCATCCATGCTCATTAATGCAGCCTATCAGTGCCCATCAGTGAAGGGGAAAAATTACCTGTTTCCAAAAATTTATAACAAACTATGAAAACATTTTTTGTTTTTTTCAAAATTTTCGATCTTTATTTGTTTATTTAGCAAAAAAAAAAAAACTGTGGTGATTAAATACCACCAAAAGAAAGCTCTATTTGTGTGAAAATAATGATAACAATTTGATATGGGTACAGTGATCAGCCCCTGACACATCCTCTTACCTTGTGACTTGGGATGAGCTTGCATTTGGAGGTATTGGGCTCAGGTCTGAACAAGGAAGCATGCTGTCATCCCTGGTCCAATGAGCTACTAGACCAGGGAGGAGATTCAGGGTTCGGACCCCAGCTTGGTTCCAAGCAAATGCAAACTCATTCCTATTTGTGACTTGCTACAAAGTTACAATGTTGCAGTCTGATCACTGGTAGAGAGGAGACTGAGGGAATTCTTCATCCTGCCTGCAGCAGAGTGATGACATCATTTCTGCCTAGGAAAAGTCTCCGGACCAGAGGTCAATGAGAGCTTTGTAAAGATTTAAAAAAGAGGAAACTAAGGAAAATATAAATTGTTGCTGTATATTGTGACCAGTATAGGGTCTAGCTTAACCCCTTGATTCCGACATAACACATATGTGGCCCCACTGGACTGGGCTTTTTTTCCGTGGGGTCACATACTGTATATGCTTTTCTCCCTTTGTGCTCCCAGCACAGAGTCTCACCGAGAGCCCCTCAAGTCCCATACTAATGATCAGGACTCCCGATTCTGGGTCACCTGATCGCTGTGGTAGCCTCTGATTGGCTACCACAGTGATCAGTCACTGTGAAGCCCGCCCCTGTGTTTCTCTATGTGAATGGAGAGGAAATATACATATATCTCCTTGCAGAGAGGAAAAAAATAAAAATAAAATAAAAAATGAATAATAAAAAAAAAAAAAGAAAAAAATACCTAGATCAGTGCCAGGGTTAGTGTTTGGGTCAAGTAAGGGTCAAAGGGCAAGCTCATGGTCAAAAACCAGGGTCAGTATATTTTGGGCAGGGTTTTTTTTTTGTTGTTTTTGTTCTAACTTTTTAAAATTATTATCAGTGTCATTGAGTTTTAGGTAGGACAAAAAAAAATCAAAATACACATTATTGTTTCTGGGCTGTACTATGGGTACAAAGAACAACTAACATACACATATGTCAGGAGCAGTGGCGGCTGGTGCTCCATCGGTAGGGGCGACAGACAGACCTGACCACAGACCCCCCCAATCGTTCGAGCCCGCCACCGCACACCATTAACAACATCGCCCACCCCCACAGTCGCTGGCTTGCCCTCTCGCCCACCTGGCCCCTATCAGCCCCGCCCTTTCCCTTGCAGGTCACGGCTACGGCGGCGGCCGTCTTATGGGGTCTTAGGACTCCTGGCCAATCAGGAAGCGGGTCCTGAGACTCCATTGGCCGGGAGTCCTAAAACCCCATTGGCCAGGAGTCCGAAGACCCCATTGGCCGGGAGGAGAAGCAACAGCTGGGACATGGAGGAGACAGAGGTGGGAAGCTGCCGCCACAGCCGTGACCTGCATGGGGAAAGTGGGGGGCTGAGCAGGCGCGCCGGTGGTGTGCGGTGGCGGGCTCCAGCAATGGGGGAGGAGAAAAGGGAGGCATTAGTGAATATAAATTCACTATTGCCACACAACAGGGTGGGCTTGGGGCGCAGTGCGCAGTAGATTAGGGGGCCGGGCGCATGGCTTGGGGGGGGGGGGCCTCGGCACCCGTGCGCCCCTAATGAGCGGCCGCCACTGGTCAGGAGCAGGAGAATTTATTTTGAATTGTTCTTTGGTGGAAGGTTATGGAACTAAGAAGGAATATACAGCTAAATTTAAAAATATATATATTTTCTTTACCATTTTGAGACAGCTTTCCTTTGATAATAAAAATAAAAACAGGAGATGCCCATTACCATTTACCACCAAACGAAAGTCCAATTTCTCCTTTAGAAAAACAAGATATAATCCACCTGGATGTACGGTTATATTAACACATGTCAGAGTTGCAAAATTGTGCTTAGGCATGCATTTTTGTTTTACCCATAGGCGTGAATGGGGTTAATTACGTCCCCCCCCCTGCTGCCAGTGCATGAAGTGGAATGGACATGCCACCCTGTGCCCATTCTCTGCCCCTTTGCTGCAGCTGCCCATGGTTGGCATGGAGCGTGCACAGCTTTTGTGTAACCATTCTCTTCCTGTCTAACAGCTGGAAGGTGGTTGCACTGTATGTTTTTCGGCTGTTGTAGTCTGGGGTGGAGAGTAGGTGTGTTGGAGCACAGTGTGAGGGCAGTAGCTGTCAGAGAAGACATGGAGCTGAGGCCTTCTAGATTGCAGTCACTGATCTGGAGCATTTATGCAGGAGGGGAGCCTGGTTTGTCATATGACGCTCTCCTCCAGACAGCGCTGTGCCTGGGGCGACCTTCCCTCTAGCCCACCCCTTGCCCCAGCCCTGATTTTGACACTTTTTAACTACTTAAGGTGTCACCGAAGCAATCACTCTTAAAACACAAACTATTTACAGAATTTTTCTTTTTCGAGCTGCAAAGGAGAACTTTTAAACCCCAAAGTGAATTGTGTGACTATTGAGTCAGCCCTCTCGTTGCTGTAACATTTGTGGCATATGTAACACCTCATCTCCATGTCTGAGGAAGTGTGGTGGTCTTCTCGATGTTATCTGAAACTTCCCCTGACAAACAATGAACCTAATGAAGATAACACAGTGCACACAATGTATACACAGCCTATATAAGCCTTTGTGCAAATGTATTTTATGTATCCAAAAGAAGCACCTATGGAAACAAAACCCGGATCTATGGAAAAACATTGAAACCCGAGGACGGTGGAGATCTGTGGTGGGGAGAGATGAGGAGGCCCCTGATCTGCAGGATTTGGGTAATGAGGACAACATAGCACATCTGGCGAATATATTGAGGTGTCTGCGATAGTCATTGAATCTTTCTGGAAGCTGATGTTGCTGCTTTTGTCTTTTATCAGCAAATATAAAGAAAAATGTACAATTTGCACAACAACCCTACAGCCGTGTTTGCCACCGTGTAGACATTCTCCGGCAAGGTGATTTTTTTGCCTCCTGTGTTCCCTCTTCATCAATGTAGTAATTTATTTTAAACACCAACAGGAAACAAGCAAAGCCCAATGAACTGCTAATGTTCTGAGGATCTGAAGGCCTGAATGGTAAGTTCCAGCAAGCCTTCACTGGTTTGGACTACAGTCTATTATTCTGATTTCGACTCCAGCCTCTTGTTCCGGTGTAGACACTAGACTCGTGTTCCATTTTGGACTCCAGCCTCTTGTTCTGGTTTGGACTCTAAACTCTTGTTCCATTTTGAACTACAGCCTCTTGTTCCATATTGGACTACAGCCTCTTGTTCTGGTTGGGACTGCAGCCTCCTGTTCCAGTTGGGACTACAGCTTCTTGTTCTGGTTGGGACTGCAGCCTCCTGTTCCAGTTGGGACTACAGCCTCTTGTTCCAGTTGGGACTACAGCCTCTTGTTCTGGTTGGGAATACAGCCTCTTGTTCCAGTTGGGACTACAATCTCTTGTTCTGATTTGGACTTCAGCTTCTCATTCCATTGGGGACTAAAGCCTCTTATTCTGATTTGGACTGCAGCCTCTTGTTCCAGTTTGAACTACAGTCTCTTGTTCTGGTTCAGACTCCACCCTCTTGTTACGGCTCCAGTTTGGACTACAGCCTCTTGTTCCAGCTTGGACTACAGCCTCTTGTTCCAGCTTGGACTACAGCCTCTTTTTCCAGCTTGGACTACAGCCTCTTGTTGCAGTTTGGACTATGGTCCCTTGTTCTGGTTTAGACTCTAAACTTGTATTCCAGTTTGGACTACAATCTCTTGTTCTGGTTTGGACTCCAACCTCTTGGTCCAGTTGGGGCTACTACCTTTTGTTCTGGTTCAGACTCTAGACTTGTGTTCCAGTTTGGACTACAGTCTTGTTCCGGTTCAGACTTCATCCTCTAGTTCCAGTTTGGTTTGCAGTCTCTTGTTCCAGTGTAGACTAGAGCCTCTTGTACCAGTTCGGACTACAGTATCTTGTTCTGGTTTGGGCTCCAGCCTCTTTGTTTCTTGTTCCAGCTTGGACTACAGCCTCTTGTTGCAGTTTGGACTATGGTCCCTTGTTCTGGTTTAGACTCTAGACTTGTATTCCAGTTTGGACTACAATCTCTTGTTCTGGTTTGGACTCCAACCTCTTGTTCCAGTTGGGGCTACTACCTTTTTTTTCTGGTTCAGACTCTAGACTTGTGTTCCAGTTTGGACTACAGTCTTGTTCCGGTTCAGACTTCATCCTCTAGTTCCAGTTTGGATTACAGTCTCTTGTTCCAGTGTAGACTAGAGCCTCTTGTACCAATTCGGACTACAGTCTCTTGTTCTGGTTTGGGCTCCAGCCTCTTTGTTATTGACCAAATACTTATTTTCCACCATAATTTGCAAATCAATTCTTTAAAAATCAGACAATGGGATTTTCTGGATTTTTTTTCTCATTCTGTCTCTCATAGTTGAAGTGTCCCTATGATGAAAATTACAGGCCTCTCTCATCTTTTTAAGTGAACTTGCACAATTGGTGGCTGACTGAATACTTTTTTGCCCCACTGTACCTTCACCAACCAGTGTGCATTTAGGGGGAAATCTCATCACTCATTGAAAGCGGAAATATACAAACTCCATGTTCCTGAACCCAGGCAGGGATGCTAACCAACACCCACTCAGACGCCAGGCCTGAAAAGATTAAGAGTAAACTTCTCCAGCCTTCCCCCATCATCCTTCACTCACAGACTCATTACAGATTCTGGGGTGGAGGTTCCTTGAAGTTCATAAAAAGTTTTGAAAGATAATAAAATCCAAACAAAAAGAAAAAAAAAGTCAGGAAAGAAAATCCAAGCGCGCCTTCGAGGGCGGACACAGTGGGAAGTGGCCCTTTCCTGGGCAGGTGTTCACATTATTGACTTGGCTGCTCCAGAAAGCATAAATTCCGCCCTGGTATGTTTGGAATTCCTTCAAAACGTGGATCGTGGTGAATATATTTAAGTTGCGAAAAGAAAAAATTCCTTTTTATCCGAATGGGCTGGGCCCCTCTCTTTGGTCTCTCGCAGAACATGGGATGAAAAGTTTTTTTGGGACGCTGTTAAAGGAGTGTTTCATTTTCTGGACGGAAAATCTGCACAACACGCGTTGGAATATGCTGACGTAGCCGGCCGACGTATTTAAAGAGAAAACACGATTACATGGGAGCAGGGCAAATATCGGATCATGAGATCTGTTACTATGTAGCAAAAGTATGAAGTTTCTGCCATCTCTGGAGAGGAGCAATTTCATTAATGTATTTAACCTTCACTGATGTCACTTCGGATCTGTCATCGGGAAATGGAAGAAGAAATCTGGATGATATCATGATTGCAAGCTGACGGCTTCAATGAGAATAAATAAGTATTTCTAGATAAGTGCGCTAATCTGTCCTGGGAAACTGTGTCATAGCTTGAGAGAGACATAAGCCATAAATAAAATAATATAATATATTAATATACTCCAGGATAGATACAATATTTTAACAAAACATAATATATTTAATACGTTGTATATTAAACTCCCATTGCTTAAGGCTTTAGCCCTTTCGCCTCTAGGAGCATCCGCCCTTGAAGCTCCCAGCGCCCAAGGGGACTTAAGCCTCTCCCCTCCCGGTATGTGTGCCCTTAGGCCAAAAATGTCTAAGAGGATTTAAGCCTCTTACCTCCAGGAACCTGCACCCTTAAGTCTCCACTGCCCAAGGGAGACTCAAGCCCCTTTTCTGCAGCACAGTCCACCCTTAAGCCCCCAGCATGTAAGGGGGACTTAAGCCTCTGGCCTCAAGGATCATCTGCCCTTAAGCCCCCAATGCCTAAGGGGACTTAAGCCTCCTGTCTCCAGGGACCTACGAACTTAAGCCAGCAGTGTCAAAGGGGCCTTAATCCTCTTGCCTCCTGGAACCTATGCCCCTATGCCTCCAAGGCCTAAGGGAGACTCAAGCCCCTTTTATGCAAGACAGTCCATCCTTAAGCCCTCAGCATCCAAGGGTACTTAAACCTCCCACCTCCATAACCGTCCACTATTAGCTCCCAGCACCTAAGGGGACTTAATCCTCTCGCCTCCCAGTATGTGTGCCCTTAAGCCCATAATGTCTAATGGGATTTAAGCCTCTCACCTCCAGGAACCTGTACCCTTAAGCCTCCAGTACCCAAGGGTAACTCAAGCCCCTTTTCTTCAGGACAGTCCACCATTAAGCCCCCAGCACGTAAGGGGGACTTCAGCCTCTCGCCTCAAGGACCATCTGCCCTTAAGCCACCAATGCCTAAAGCCTCCTGCCTCTAGGGACCTATGAACGTAAGCCCTCAGTGCCAAAGGGGTCTTAAGCCGCTTACCTCCAGGGACCAGTCTCCCTTAGGCTTCTAAGGCCTAAGGGAGACTCATGAACCTTTTCTGCAGGACAGTCCACCCTTAAGCTCCCAGAGCCCAAGGGGTCTTAAACTTCCCGCCTCCATGACTGTCCACCATTAGCTCCCAGCACCTAAGGGGACTTAAGTCTCTCACCTCCTGGTCTATGTGCCCTTAAGCCCATAATGTCTAAGGAAAATTAAGCCTCTCTCCTCCAGGAACCTACATCCTTAAGCCTCCACTGCCCGAGGGGAACTCAAGCCCCTTTTCTGCAGGAAAGTCCACTATTAAGCCCCAAGAGCCTTATGGGGGACTTAAGCCTCCCACCTCCAGGAACCTATGATCTAAAGCCCCCAGTGCCAAAGGGGCCTTAAGCCTCTTGCCTCCAGGAACCTACACCCTTATGCCTCCAAGGCCTGAGGGAGACTCAAGCCCCTTTTCTGCAGGACAGTCCACCCTTAAGCCCTCAGCACCAAAGCAGGGCTTAAGCCTATCGCCTGCAGGACTGTCCACCCTTAAGCCAACAGTGCCCAAGGTGCCTTAAGCCTCTTGCCACAAGGAACCTCCACCCTTAAGCCCAACAGCGCCCACGGAGATTTAGGCCTCTCACCTCCAGGACTGTCCCTTAAGCCTCCATTGCCTTAGGGGACTTAAACCTCTTACCTCTAGGAACCTCCGTCCTTAAGCCACCCCAGCACCCAAGGGGACTTAATAGAACTCCAGGATAGGCAAATATTGTCTAAATTCATTTGTCATGTGTATTCTTAAATTTCAATGTGTATTTAATCCAGATCTGTGCAGTAATCCAGTGTGAGACTTTTCCTACTCGTTACTGGAGCATTCTGTAAAATTAGTTTATATTGTAATTTTGGTATTCGGATATATCCGAATCTCCGAATAATGAAAATTCATCCAATTATTAATTCGAAACAAAATGAACCGCACATGAAACAGAAACAAAACTCCTTTGGCAGGTATAACAGCTCTCATATACAGTAAGTATTTCATCTTTGTATTTAGCTCTTTGCCCCGGAGTTCAGCCTTAATAATCCTCTGCACAACGGACAATTTAGCAGCGCATGGAAAAACAAAAATCGTTTTTTACTTCAGCGGCAGTTTTTTTTTTTTTCAAGCCCGTCCAATCAGCCTGCGCGGAAGCTGCGTGATTAAAAAAACGTTTGTGGGGCGGAGAGCCGGTAATCCTGTAATCATTACTCATTATGAAATTGTCACAGAAGAATAATTAAAGGTAACACGGGCGTTGTATTCCAAGCGCTATGATAAATTGGTGCGGCGCTGTGACTGTTTTTAAATACGGAACTTTGACATTTTTGTAACCAAGCATTTCATAAAACAAACACGTCGATCTTCCTGCAAGGACTCGGCGATCGGAGGGGTCTCGTCATAAAGGGAGACGATGGCGTAACAATCGCTGCACTTATGTGGTCCTTCCTGGACCTGTAAATTATTCCAACATCACTCCGTCCAATCAGAGTCCAGAGAATGAAACTTTTATTTATTTATTTATTTATTTTAATTTATATTTCAATAAAATATTTTAATTTAACTATTGTTTTTTTTTTTTTGTTTTTCTGTTTCTCCATGCATCCCCATAGAGATTTTAGGATATAAAAAAAATACAAAATAAATATATCTACAGTTGTGCTCATAAGTTTACATACCCTGGCAGAATTTGTGATTTCTTGGCCATTTTTCAGAGAATATGAATGAGAACACAAAAACTTTTCTTTCACTCATGGTTGGTGTTTGGCTGAAGCCATTTATTATCAATCAACTTTGTTTACTCTTTTTACATCATAATGACAAAAGAAAATACCCAAATGACCCTGATCAAAAGTTTACATACCCTGGTGATTTTGGCCTGATAACATGCACACAAGTTGACACAAAGGGGTTTGAATGGCTGTTAAAGGTAACCATCCTCACCTGTGATCTGTTTGCTTGTAATTAGTGTGTGTGTATAAAAGGTCAATGATTTTCTGGACTCCTGACAGATCCTTGCATCTTTCATCCAGTGCTGCACTGACGTTTCTGGATTCTGAGTCATGGGGAAAGCAGAAGAATTGTCAAAGGATCTGTGGGAAAAGGTAGTTGAACTGTATAAAACAGGAAAGGGATATAAAAAGATATCCAAGGAATTGAGAGTGCCAATCAGCAGTGTTCAAACTCTAATCAAGAAGTGGAAAATAAGGGGTTCTGTTGAAACCAAACCACAGTCAGGCAGACCAACTAAAATTTCAGCCACAACTGCCAGGAATCGGAGTTCGGGATGCAGGGAAAAACCCACAAATAACTTCAGGACTCTCTGAAAACATGTGGTGTGGCTGTTCCAAGACGCACAATAAGGAGGCACTTGAAGAAAGATGGGCTGCATGGTCGAGTTGCCAGAAGAAAGCCATTCCTACGCAAATGCCACAAAGTATCCCTCTTACAATACACCAAACAGCACAGAGACAAGACTCAAACCTTCTGGCACAAAGTCATTTGGAGTGATGAGACCAAAATTGAGCTTTTTGGCCACAAACATAAACTCTACATTTGGAGAGGAGTCAACAAGGCCTGTGAAACACGGAGGAGGATTGCTGATGTTTTGGGGATGTGTGAGCTACAAAGGCACAGGAAATTTGGTCAAAATTGATGGCAAGATGAATGCAGTGTTATCAGAAAATACTGGAGGAACATTTGCATTCATCAGCCAGGAAGCTGTGCATGGGACTTGGACATTCCAACATGACAATGATCCAAAACACAAGGCCAAGTCCACTTGTCATTGGCTACAGCAGAATAAAGTGAAGGTTCTGGAGTGGCCATCTCAGTCTCCTGACAGATCTCAAACATGCAGTTCATGCAAGACAGCCCAAGAATTTCCAGGAACTGGAGGCTTTTTTGCCAAGAGGAATGGGCAGCTTTACCATCTGAGAAGATAAAGAGCCTCACCCACAAATACCACAAAAGATTTCAAGCTGTCATTGATGTTAAAGGGGGCAACGCGGTATTAAAAACTGGGGTATGTAAACTTTTGATCAGGGTCATTTGGGTCGTTTCTGTTGTCATTATGATATAAAAAGAGTAAACACAGTTGATTGATAATAAATGGCTTCAGCCAAACACCAACCATGAGTGAAAGAAATGTTTTTGTGTTCTCATTCATATTCTCTGAAAAATGGCCAAGAAATCATGAATTCTGCCAGGGTATGTAAACTTATGAGCACAACTGTAACTATTCATCTCCATAGAGATATTAGAATATAAAAACAAATGTAAAATAAATATATCTATATACACACGAGTATATACAGTATATATATATATATATAGGCTCACTGGCCACTTTATTAGGTACACCTTGCTAGTAGCGGGTTGGATCCCCTTTTGCCTTCATTCTTCGTGGCATCGATACAGCAAGGTGTTGGAAACGTTCCTCAGAGATTTTGCTCCATAGTGACAATGATGGCATCACTCAGTTGCTGCAGATTTGCCCATCCATGATGCCAATCTCCCGTTCAACCAAAGGGTCTCTATTGGATGAGATGTGGGGAGTGTGGAGGCCATTGGAGTGCAGGGACCTCATTGCCCAGTGGTGAGATGATTGGAGCTGTGTGGTGCATTTTCCTGCTGGAAGGAGCCATCAGAAGATGGGGGCACTGCAGTCATAAAGGGATGAACATGGTCAGCAACAATACTCAGGTAGGCCATGGTGATCAATTGGTACTAAGGGGCCCAAAGTGTGCCAAGAAAATACCCCCCACACCATTAGACCACCACCACCAGCCTGAACCGGTGATACAAGGCAGGATGGATCCATGCGCCAAATTCTGACCCCACCATCTGAATGTCGCAGCTAAAATCCAGACTCCTCAGACCAGGCAACGTTTCTCTAATCTTCTATTGTCCAATGTTGGTGATCCTTTGCCAATTGTACCCTCAGTTTCCTGTTCTTAGCTGACAGAAGTGGCACCCGGCGTGGTCTTCTGCTGCTGTAGCCCATCTGCTTCAAGGTTGGATGTGTTGTGCGTTCAGAGATGGTATTCTGCACACCTTGTGTGTAAAGAGTGGATATTTGAGTTACTGTCCTCTTTCTATCATCTGGAACCAGTCTGCCCATTCCTCTGACATCAGCAAGGTATTTTCCTCCACACAACCGCCACTCACTGGATATTTTCTCTTTTTCCCACCATTCTCTGTAAACCCGAGAGATGGTTGTGCGTGAAAATCCCAGTAGATCAGCAGTTTTTGAAATACTCAGACCAGCCCGTCTGGCACCAACAATCATGCTACATTCAAAGTCACTTAAATCCCCTTTCCTCCCCCATTCTAAAGCTTGGTTTGAACTTCAGCAAGTCATCTTCACCACGTCTAGATGGTTAAATGCATTGTGTTGCTACCATGTGATTGGCTGATTAGCAATTTGTGTTGCCAAGCAATTGAGCAGGTGTACCTAATAAAGTGGCCGGCGAGTGTATATATATATACAGGGCCTCTGGAAAGTATTCACAGCGCTTCACTTTTTCCACATGTTTGCTATGTTACAGCCTTATTCCAAAATGGATTAAATTCATTATTTTCTTCAAAATCCTACAAGCAATCCCCCATAATGACAACGTGAAAGAAGTTTATTTGAAACATTTGCAAATTTATTAAAAATAAAAAACAAAAAAATCCCATGTACATAAATATCACAGCCTTCACCATGACGCTCAATATTGAGCTCAGGTGCCTCCTAGTTTCCACCGATCATCCTTGAGACGTTTCCACAACTTGATTGGAGGCCACCTGTGGTAAATTCGGTTGATTGGACATGATTTGGAAAGGCACACACCTGTCTATAGAAGGTCCCACAGTTAACAGTGCGTGTCAGAGCACAAACCAAGCCATGAAGTCCAAGGAGACCTCTGAGACAGGATTGTATGGAGGCACAGATCTGGGGAAGGGTGCAGAAAAATGTCCCAATGAGCACAGTGGCTTCAATCATCTGCAAATGGAAGAAGTTTGGAACCACCAGGACTCTTCCTAGAGCGGGCTGCTCAACCAAACTGAGCGATCGAGGGAGAAGGGCCCTAGTCAGGGAGGTGATCGAGAAACTGATGGTCCCTCTGACAGAGCTCCAGCGTTCCTCTGTGGAGAGAGGAGAACCTTCCAGAAGAACATCCAGCAGCCACCAATCAGGCCTGTATGGTAGAGTGGCCGGATGGAAGCCACCCCTCAGTAAAAGGCACATGGCAGCCCACCTGGAGTTTTCCAAAAGGCACCTGAAGGACTCATGCCACGAGAAATCTGATCTGATGAAAGAAAGATTGAACTCTTTGCAGTGGTGTATCATCCATGGGTGCAGGGTGTTCACTGAACACGAGCCCTGAGGGGTGGGGGGGCCCACTGTGCTCTGACCGACACTGCACCCATGGATGATTTCCCCATGACAGCTGGGGATGATCGGTGCAGTGTGGGCTTGCACACGGGCCCACCAATTTCATGATACGCCCCTGACTCTTTGGAAGGGAAGCGTCATGTCTGGAGGGAACCAGGCACCGTTCATCACCTGGCCAATACCATCCCTACAGTGAAGCATGGTGGTGGCAGCATAATGCCGTCGGAATGTTTTTCAGTGGCAGGAACTGGGAGACTAGTCAGGATCGAGGGAAAGATGAATGCAGCAATGTACAGAGACAACCTTGATGAAAACCTTCTCCAGAGTGCTCTGGACCTCAGACTGAGACGAAGGTTCATCTTTCAATAGGACAACGACCCTAAGCACACGGCCAAGATAACAAAGGAGTGGCTACGGTGAATGTCCTTGAGTGGCCCAGCCAGAGCCCAGACTTGAACCCGAACATCTCTGGAGAGATCTGAATGTGGCTGTGCACCGACGCTCCCCATCCCACCTGATGGAGCCGGAGAGGTCCATTATTATTTTTATTATTATTATTATTATTAATGTAAATTGTTATATATAGGGTGCAGCATTTACAGATTGAGTATAAGTAATATTGTACTTAGTAATATACTTTTATAATGTTACACTTGAGAATATGATTACAGGTACTTACTCGTATTATAATAATAATAAATATCATTAATACTATTATTATTATTTTATTATTATTATTATTATATATTTTATGTATATATATACTATATATATAAATATATATACAGATATTATATAAAAGTTCTGTTTTTTTAATTTCAATGCGACAGACATTCAATAAATAATGCACCGTATGTGACATTCATTTTGCTATAATAAATATTTGGGATCTCAGGTAGAAAGCAAAGAATTTTAATCTGCGGAGATTATGATGAATGTGTATTATTTCAGTATTATTTCAGCTGAAGTCCCGAGGAAGGAGTTAAAATAAAAAAGTCGGGGCAGGCCTGGGCTCCACCAGCGAAGGGTTGAAAGAAGGTCTTTGAACCACAAAGAGGATTCTTTTTACAAAGTCTGAACAAGTCTGGTTTGGTCTGTAGAAAATGTAAAGTCTAAACAAGAGCGGAATTTTCATGGCTGAGATGGTCGGACCCCAGGAAAATATTTCAGAAAAGCCGGCAGAGAAAGAGAATTTACTCCGGTGACCCCGACCAGTAACCTTTATTAATAAAGTGGCCCCAGCATCATTTATATATTTTTATGTTTGGTGCGGCATACTAAGGCTGGCCATACGTTATACAATCTAGCATCTACAATTGCAACAGAAGTCGTATTGTAATTAAATATTATTAAAAATTACCTTTCCTTTTCAATCTGCGGCGCTGTAATTTTCTGTAAAATGCAATATGGCAACCTGGAGGTGTTATATAATAATAATAATATAAATATATATATATATATATATATATAAATAATAATAATAAATACTAATAATAAAAATAATAAAATAAACAAATACAATTAAAATAAATTAATATAACATACAATTACCGGTCGGAATCATACGGCGTGGTTTGTATTTTTATATATTTACTACGACCCCGGTGAAATAATTATTTCCAATGACCAGCCCCAGTGGCCTCATTTAAGAGAAAGAGACGGCCGAAAAGACTTTATAAAAGGACCCCAGGCTGGTAGAGTCGGTACTTTTAAGGCGAGAACAAATCTGAAATGTAAAAGATGTCTGGTTTGGTCTGAACAAGTCTGAAACATTTTTCTTAGGAGAAAC
>BLSH010471110.1:80369-99153 GCA_018402905.1 Glandirana rugosa
TTAACATACAATATAATTAAATAAAATTAACATAAACAAATAAAATAATAAAAATAATAATCATAAATAATTATAATAAATATATATATATATATATATATATATATATATATAATAATAATAATAATAATAATATATTGTGGAGGTTAATAATAATAATAATAATATATATATATATATATATATATATATATATATAAATAATATTAATAAATACTAATAATAAAAATAATAAAATAAACAAATACAATTAAAATAAATTAATATAACATACAATTGCGATACAAGTCATATTGTAATGAGATATTATTAAAAATGACCTTTCCTTTTCAATCTGCAGCGCTGTAATTTTCTGTAAAATGCAATATGGCGACCTGGAGGTGTTATATTATAATAATAATAATATAAATATATATATAAATAATAATACTAAATACTAATAATAAAAATAATAAAATAAACAAATACAATTAAAATAAATTAATATAACATACAATTGCGACACAAGTCATATGGTAATTAAATATTATTAAAAATGACCTTACCTTTTTAATCTGCGGCGCTGTCATTTTCTGTAAAATGAAATATGGCGACCTGGAGGTGTTATATAATAATAATAATAAAATAAATATATATATATATATATATATAAAAATAATAATAAATACTAATAATACAAATAATACAATAAACAAATACAATTAAAATAAATTAATATAACATACAAATGCGACACAAGTCATATGGTAATTAAATATTATTAAAAATTACCTTTCCTTTTCAATCTGCAGCGCTGTAATTTTCTGTAAAATGCAATATGGCGACCTGGAGGTGTTATATAAAAATAATAATATAAAATGATTATATATATGTATATGTAATAAATATAAATAATAAAAATAAATAGTAATAATAATAATAAAATAAACAAATATAAATAAAATAAATTAATATAACATACAATTGCCACACAAGTCGTATTGTAATTGAATGTTATTAAAATTGACCTTTCCTTTTCAATCTGCAGCGCTGTAATTTTCTGTAAAATGCAATATGGCAACCTGGAGGTGTTATATAATAATAATAATAATATAAAATTAAATATATATATATATATAAATAAAATAAATATAAATAATAAAAATAAATACTAATAATAAAAATAAACAGTATTAATAAAAATAATAAAATAAACATATATAAATAAAATAAATTAAAATAACATACAATTGTGACAAGTCATGTTGTAATTGAATGTTATTAAAATTGACCTTTCCTTTTCAATCTGCAGCTAAAATGCAATATGGGCACCTGGAGCTGTTATATATATAATAATAATATAATGAAATAATATATATATATATATATATATATATATATAAAATACTCATAAATAATAAAAATAAATAATATAATAAATAATAATAATGATAATAAAAATTATAAAATAAATAAACTAAAAATAAAATATAAATAAACATATATATATATAAAATAAATTAATATAGCATACAATTGCGACACAAGTTGTATTGTAATTGAATGTTATCAAAAATTACTTTTCCTTTTTAATTGCCTTTCTAACTGTGAGGGGGCGGGGCTGCCAGGGGCATAAGAGATCTAACCTATCCCAGTGACAGGAATCAGTAGATCTCTGTCATGCTGCCTGACACAGCGGGGAATCGCTGTGTTTACATTGGCGGTTCCCCGTTTTTCTTCTCTGCCAGGCAATCACGGCTCACCGGCAGACATCGAGCCACTGGACCCACGGCCACACTGCTGCAGAGTGCACGAGAGCTCGCCGCCGGTAGCCGTGCACGAGTGAGCTGCCGTTCATAGACGGCAATTCGCGCTACAGCCCCACTCTGCAGCAGTAAAGGTACATGAGCCGGTCCGGAACCAGTTATACACTGATTTGGGTTATTTTCACCAAAGAAATATAGCAGAATACAGTTTGGCCGAAATGTATTTATTTTTGAAGAACGATTATTTTTTGGGAAGATTTTATAACAGAAATGAAGAAAAACGCGTTTTTTAAAATTGTATTTTTGTATTTTTTCATTCAGCAGCAAATTAAAACCCCAGTGGTGATTAACCACTTGCCGACCGCCGATCGGCATCTGATGGCGGCAAAGTGGCTCGTTCCCGCAAAACGCCGTCATACGACGGCGGCTGCGGGAACGAATTTAGTGAGCGCGCGCCGCCGGAGGCGCGCCCGCACGCTCACTGTGTTCGGGGAGGGCTAGGGAGCGGGTGCGGCGGCTTCGATTGCCGCCGGCTACCCGCGATGCCCCCCCCGGAGCGAAGGAGCGGAGGTCTGTGTATGTAAACACGGACCTCCGCTCTGTGTGAGGGGGAAGGGCTGTGATCACAGCCTTCCTGTACATGGAGGCTGTGACCACTTCCCTTCCCCAGCTAGGCAGTCCCCCATACAGTTAGAACACGCCCAGGGAACATACTTAACCCTTAGAGCGCCCCCTGCAGGTTAACCCCTTCACTGCCAATGGCATTTACACAGTAATCAGTGCATTTTTATAGCACTGATCGCTGTATAAATGCCAATGGTCCCAAAAAAGTGTCAAAATGCTCCGACATGTCCGCCGCAATATCGCAGTACCGCTAAAAATCACAGATTGCCGCCATTATTAGTAAAAAATAAAAAAAAAATAAAAACCCCAAAAATGAATTCTCATCATCCATAAACGCGACCACTTTTGCGCAAACCAATCAATAAACGCCGATTGCGATTTTTTTTATCGCAAATATGAGGAAGAATATAAATCGGCCAAAAACGGTGAAAAAAAATGTTTTTTTATATTTTTTTTTGGATTTGTATTTTAGGAAAAAGTTAGAAATTTTGTTTTTTTTGCTAAATTGTTGCTCTTCTTTTGTTTATAGCGGCGATCAGAAATGACGCAGCGGTGATCAAATACCACCAAAAGAAAGCTCTATTTGTGGGAAAAAAAGGACGCAAATTTCGTTTGGGTACAACGTCGCACGACCGCGCAATTGTCAGTTAAAGCGACGCAGCGCCGAATCGCAAAAAGGGCTCCGGTCCTAAAGCTGGAAATCCTTCCGGGGCTGAAGTGGTTAAATACCACCAAAAGGAAGTTCTACTTGTGTGAAAAAAATGATAAAAATGTCATAAGGGTAGCGTGTCACATGACCGCGCAATTGCCATTCAAAGTGCGACAACACTGAAAGCTAAAAATTGGCCAGGAAGGGGGTAAATATGCCCAGTATTGAAGTAGTTAAAGTAGAACAAGACTCTCCCAATTAACATTGCATATTTTTAATCCTCATGCTGCTAGTATTAGTAAATAGATAGGAAAGTATATTATATTTACTTATTTTAAACTTTTTTTTTTTTTTTAATCTTCAGTTACTTCCTGGTTTCTTGCCTAGGCAAATGATGTCATAGTTGCATAGTTAGTCGGGTTGAAAAAAAGTCCAACTAGTTCAACTAGAGAAAAAAAAAAAACCCAGCATAGCAACTTCATACATCCCAGGAGTCTTCAGGAGGAGAGGAGGAGTTTTCTCACCTAGGCACAGCCTCCTGCCTGCATGCCTGAGCTAAGGGCTGGTGGATTCCAGGAAGTAAATGCTACATGAATCATCTGCCCTTACTCAAGATGGCCACTGCCAGAAATGCTTATTTTCAAAGTTATTTCTCAACAAAATAAAGCAAAGAGCCATTTATGGATGGAGGAGTTTGCCTTGAATATTAAAAATGCATCAAAGAGGTTGTAAAAAAAAAACCCTGCAAGACAAAGGCATCGCATACTAACTCCTTATGAAATACTTACCTTAGAACGGTGCCCTGAATCGGCACCAGCACACCGAGAACGCGGCCGACATCTTTCACCTGAGTAACTTCTGGCACTGTGATTGGCTGGAACCGCAGTGACGTCATATCCCGCTCATGCGGGTGGGAGCTGCCGGTCATGGCACAGGCCCTGAAGAAGCGGCACCAGCGGGCCGTTCCTTCAATGCGCACGCGCCGATGACGTCGGCAGCAGTGTTTATAGTGAATATCTCCTAAACTGTGCAGGTTTAGAAGATATTTACAGTACCTACAGGTAAGCCTTATTATCAGGGGCGTAACAATAGGGGTTGCGGTTGAAGCGGGCCCCATGCTAGAGGGGGCCCGTTTGCCTTCCTTGTACACCTGGATAACAGGGATGGCGGGGGTGGCATTTAGAGGAACCAATCTCCTCCATTTTCCTCTATTCGGTTTACTTGTCTTCTGCTGTTCCCAGGGTCCCTGTGTGCTTCCCTGGTCCCCCCTCCACAGTGCTGCTGTCTTCCCCCCTCCTGTAGAAGATGAGTCATGATGGAGAGATGGGAACGGGTCGGTAAATTTGTCATTTACCGGCTCCTTCCTTTTCTGAATGAACAGTCAGTGATTGGTACCAATTGGTTCATTCATAACTGAAGCATAGTAAGCTGTTTTTACTATACTTCCATTTCTGAATGAATGTGAGTCTCGGTGCACAGCTATTCCTGTCCATTCATTCTGTGCAGCTGAGGTTACACAGATGGAGATTGAGGGCTGAGGTTTGTTTAGACCCCGGATATCTCATCAAAGCCCCCCAACAGAGCTCCTAAAAAAAAAAAAAATTGTAAAATAAATAAAATTAAATGGTGAAAAAATAATAAAATAAAAATTAAAAACTACTGACACCAGTGAGGGAACTATCAGGATTGCTTAGGCTGAAATTGGGACCGGGCCCTGGCATTTCACCACCATGGGGAGGCCCGAAGATGGCAGAAAGGGGGCTGCAGAACTTGTGAATGGGGCCACGCTGCTCTAACGTAATAAAGGGACCCACTATGGTAGTAAAGGGCCCCAGGATCGGCGAGACGAGGGAAGGGCCCTGGCCAGGGGTCAGGGGGGCCCTTCATCATTTCTTGCAGCGGGGCCCTGAAGGTTCTAGTTACGCCTCTGCTTATTATAGGTTTGCCTGTAGATACAAGTGGTTTAACAGAATTTACAACTAGAGTTGAGCGAACACCTGGATGTTCGGCGGGTTCGGCGGAACTTTGCGGAAACGTTCGGGTTCGGTACCGAACATTATCCGAACTTTACCCCGAACCCTATTGAAGTCAATGGGGACCCAAACTTTTCGGCAAAAAATGACTGTAAAAAAGTCCTGGAAAGTACTAGAGGGTTGCAAAAGGAAGAAAAATGGGAGATGTTATTCGATCTGCAATCTGTCCCTCAAAGCAGTAGTAATCTCTACCTAGTCCAGTATCAGATCGTTCTGTAATCAGATCGTTCTGTAATGCAGGATGAGAGATCGTTCTGTAATGCAGGATGAGATGTTATAGATCTACAATCTGTCCCTTAAAGCAGTAGTAGTAATCTCTACCTAGTTATTATCACTGCAATCTGTCCCTCACAATCTGTCCCTCACAATCTGTCCCTCACAGCGCCGGCAGCATCCTCTCCCTACACTATCCTGAGAGCATGTGACCTGCAGCATGGTGACTCCAGCCTCACATAGAGGCTGGGTCACTTGATGCACTGGCCAATCACAGCCATGCCATTAGTAGGCATGGCTGTGATGGCTTCTAGGGAAAACCAGTGAAACGCTTGTTGATTGGCTGCCCTGCAGCTATTCAACATGCGTGATAAAATACCAGAACCCAGAACCCGAACGTTTTTCTCAAACGTTCGGGTTTGGGACACGGACACCCGAAAGTTCGGTATGGACCTGAACTTTACAGTTCAGGTTCGCTCAACTCTATTTACAACCACTTTAAATTGTGTGTTAGGTTTGTGGTGCTCAGATGCAGTCATAGGTGCGTGCAGCCTATTGCATTAGGGCGTGCACCTCAAAACCCAAACACACATTAAAGCCACCTGCTTTAACAGGGAGGAGGCTCTGGTGGTGGGAAACAGTGGATTGGGAGCAGATTATTATTATTATTATTATTTTTATTATTATACAGGATTTATATAGTGACAACAGTTTGCACAGCGCTTTACAAAAATGAAGGCAGACAGTACAGTTACATCAAAAGGAATCAGAGGGCCCTGCTCGTTAGAGCTTACAATCTAAGAGGGAGGGTCAATTGATACAAAAGGTAAAAGCTGTGGGGGATGAGCTGATGTAGAAAGTAAGAGTATTGGGTAGAAGCAGGATAGGCTTCTTTAACCACTTCAGATCCGCGCTATTGCCGAAGTACGGCTCCAGCGCGGATCTGAAATGCCCGGAGGACGTCCATGAACGTCCTCCACTGCGCACGCTCCTGGCGCGCCCCCTGGCGGCAGCGGCGGCGAGCGTGCCCGTGGGTCGGGCGGACTCGATGTCCGCCCGAGACCCGCCAATCTCTTTTAGGAGCCTCAGAACGGGGAACCGCCGTTGTAAACACGGCGGTTCCCCGTTCTGTGAAGGGGACATAGCAGATCTACTGATCCCTGTCACTGGGATCAGTTAGATCTGTTATGTCCCGGCCAGCCCCGCCCCCCCACAGTTAGAACACACCCAGGGAACATTTGTTAACCCCTTCACTGCCAATGACGTTTATACAGTAATCAGTGGACATTTAAATTTCTGATCACTGAATAAATGTCATTGGTCCCAAAAATGTGTAAAAAATGTCCGACATTTCCGCCCCAATATCGCAGTCCCGATAAAAATCGCAGATCGCCGCCATTACTAGTAAAAAAAAAAATAATAATAAAAACGCCATAAATCAATTCCCAGATTGTAGACGCGATAACTTTTGCACAAACCAATCAATATACGCCGATTGCGATTTTTTTTTTACCAAAAATATGTAGAAGAATATATATCGGCCAAAACTGATGAATAATTTTTTTAATGGATTTGTACTTTAGCAAAAAGTAAAAAATATTGTTCTTTTTTGCAAAATTGTCGCTCATTTTTTGTTTATAGCGGCGATCAGAAATGACGCAGAGGTGATCAAATACCACCAAAAGAAAGCTCTATTTGTGGGAAAAAAAGGACGCAAATTTTATTTGGGTACAACGTCGCACGACCGCGCAATTGTCATTCAAAATGCGACAGCGCTGAAAGCCAAAAATTGGTCTGGGCAGGAGGGGGGTTTAAGTGCCCGGTAAGGAAGGGGTTAAAGAGAAAAGTTTTCAAGGAACGTCTAAAGATGGATAGATTAGGAGACAGTCGGACTGATTGGGGTAGGGAGTTCCAAAGGAAGGGAGAAGCTCTCGAGAAATCCTGGAGGCGAGCATGGGAGGAGGTGACAAGGGAGCTAGAGAGCTGGAGGTCTTGGGAGGACCGAAGAGGGCGGCTTGGTTGGTATTTTGAGACCAGGTTAGTGATGTAGCTGGGGGCAGAGTTGTGGATGGCTTTGTAAATTATTGTTAGTACTTTGAATTTTATACGTTGGGTGAGTGGAAGCCAATGGAGAGATTGGCAGAGAGGGGTGGAGAACACTGAGCGGTTGGCAAGGTAGATAAGTCTTGCAGCAGCATTCATTATGGACTGCAGGGGGGGTAATGTATGTAAAGGTAATCCAATGAGGAGAGAGTTGCAGTAGTCAAGGTGAGAGATAACCAGAGAGTGAATTAGAAGCTTGGTGGTGTCGTTGGTTAGAAAGGGGCGTATTCTAGCGATGTTGCGTAGGCTGAGGCGGCATGATTTGGACAGGGATTGGATGTGGTCTTGAAAGGACAGCATATTACGTTACACCCTAAATACTGGTGTAATGTGTTCCTAAAGTTGAACCTAGCCTTTAATATAATGGGGGCATTTATACTGGCAATTGGCATTTCCAACCACCCACCTGGTGCCGCCCCTGGATAAGTCTAATGCACATGAGGTGATTAGGGTGTGCCCAGGCACACCCAGCACACCCTGTGCGCACGCCTATGGATGCAGTGAAGATCCACTTCAAGCAGCAGGGTGGGTTGGCACACTATCTGGATTGAAAACAGGAGCACTGAGAAGGTTGGAATGCATTTCAGTTTTGGCTGCTTCACACCTTTTTGCTGCTGGGTGCAATCCACCATGTTGGAAAGGTCATCTCAGCAGGTCAGTTAAGTTACAGGTTGACTTGTCCATGCAGGACCCTGGAAGACTGACTCTTCCCAGCCTGGATAAGTGGGAGGACGATCTCTGCAGCAGCAAGGAATTCAGAGAAAGGCATTTAGAGTGCAGATCACAAAGCTTCCTTTGGAATGGTCAGGGCTGTCTGGGCTCCTGCTGATTGATGACCTCCATCAAGTCAAAGTAAAAGGCCCATCACCCAGCCAATGGTTGGGGCGGTCTGTGGTCCTTCCAGTGAAAGTTATTCCTACTCCACCACATGTGTTGACTCAGCGGTGACCTTTTTATTCATTCACTGGGGAGAGGAAGCCAATTGTGGCCCAATAAAAACAATTCCCGATTACCAGATGATACATCTGACCTGTGACATGGAGTGTCCATGCGGAGAACGGGCATTCGGAAATAACTTCATTTCTGGGATGAAAAAAGACAATTTACAAAAAAGTTGATCTTCTTAGAGATGATACAAGGTGATGACGTCTCTTCTTATTTCCGGTAAATTTGGCACTGGATTTTGTCCAAGATCCATGGAAAATATAAATCTAAAAAGGAAGATGAAAGTGCATCAGTGGCGTTGGGTGAAACAGAAAGCCTGGTTTGAAAAGTTAGGAAATGCCTTTGTGTTTTTCGACTACAAACATTACAATAGAGTAAAGCCCCGCCTTTTGTGATCACTAACTTCAGTACCGGGCACTTTCACCCCCTCCCCGCCCAGGCCAATTTTCAGTTTTCGGCACTGTCATACTTTGAATGACAATTACGTGGTCATGAAACACCCATATGAACGTTATAATTTTTTTGAGACAGATGGAGCTTCCTTTTGGTGACATTTAATCACCGCTGGGGTTTTTTTATTTTTTGCTAAACAAAGGAAATGTTTGAAAAAAACATTTCTTAGTTTCTGTTATAAAACTTTGCAAATAAGTAATTTTTCTTCTTCACTGATGTGCGCTGATGAGGCTGCACTGATGGGCACTGATGAGGGCTGCACTGATGGGCACGGATGAGGCTGCACTGATGGGCACTGATAGGGTGGCACTGATGGACACTTATGAAGCAGTACTGATGGGCACGGATGAGGCTGCACTGATGGGCACTGATAAGGTGGTATTGATGGACACTGATGAAGCAGTACTGACGGGCACTGATGAGGTCTGCACTGATGGGCACGGATGAGGCTGCACTGTTGGGCACTAATGACGGGGCATTGATGGACACTGATAAAGCAGTACTGATGGGCACTGATGAGGGCTGCACTGATGGGCACTGATGAGGCTGCACTGATGGGCACTGATAAGCTGGTACTGATGGACACTGATGAAGCAGTACTGATAAGCACTGATGAAGCAGTACTGATGGGCACTGATGAGGGCTGCACTGATGGGCATGAATGAGGCTGCACTGATGGACACTGATGAGGCAGTACTGATGGGCACTGATGAAGCGGTACTGATGGGCACTGATGAGGCGACACTGATGGGCACTAATAAGCTGCACTGGTGAGCATTGATAGGCAGCACTGATGGGCACTGATAGGCAGCACTGATACACTTATCATCAGGGCACTCAGTGGATCCTGAAGAAGTTATTTTAAAGCGAAACGCATTGATCCACCTGGCTTCCTTCACAACCAAGTTATATGTGTACCCCTTATTTCAGATTGTAGCTGATGTTACATGGTTTTATGATATTTCCTTTTATTGTGCAAATAAAAATGTATTTTTTATGTATAATTTACTTTGAACTGTGTTTTGGCACACTAAAATCCCCAGTTCTCATTGTCCCTTGGAGACATATGGGGAACTTTCTATGATTCTGCTTACATTATAGCGGATGTTGCCATATTATTATTATGACAAGGTCCCCCACCTAGTTTGTGATATGTAGGGGAACTACATTGGTGAATGTGATTGGAACAGACCTGGAACTGAGATGCGGCTAAGATTTACCCGTGAGCTGTCAACTCCAATAAACTTCCTAAATATACCTTCAAAACCTTCAAGTATGATGAACCTTTCTACTGAGTGTGCCTCTATACCCATCCAAAAGTACTCTACTGGGGGGTCTTGCCTATCGCTCTCAGAGAGGCATCAGACTGAGACCTTGACAAGGTTCACCTACACCAGTGGTTCTCAACCTCGGTCCTCAAGTACCCCCAACAGGCCATGTTTTCAGGTTTTCCTTTATCTTGCACAGGTGCTTTAAATCAGAGTCAATGGCTTGGTATTTTGGACAGCTATTTTATCTAAGAGAAATTCCTAAAACATGGCCTGTTGGGGGTACTTGGGGACAGTGTTGAGAACCACTGACCTACACTACATCTCCATTGGGTACAAGCCTCCCCCCAAAGGATGACCAAGCCCTTAGTGCTACTATCAATACAAGACCATCCACCGGTTCAGCGCTGTCTCAAACACATAGGAGCCCATAGTTATCAGCTTCAACCATTTGGCATCTGTAGAGAGTTTTGTTTATGAAAGGTTTTAGCTTTTTGACTCTACGTGACCTTTGTGTAAACTCCAGTGTCATCTAGTGCGCAACAGTGTGCCCATGTCTGCTACCTCCTCCAAGTGACCTCTTGTGTGCCCAAGTGTCCTCTAGTGACTCCAGTATGCCTCTGTGCACCTTGGGGCTCCAGTACACCCAAGAGGATCCTGTGTCATCTTTGACCCCAGTGCACTCTGTGTCATCTTGTCACCCCTAGTGGCTCCCCTAGCATCCTGTGTCATCTTGTCACCCCTAGTGGCTCTCCTAGCATCCTGTGTCATCTTGTCACTCCTAGTGGCTCCCCTATAATGTGGTGGTGCACTATCTTGCTGGAAAAACATTATGGGTGTCAGGTCCAAGCATTCCTAGATGAACAGTTTCCTGGAAAGTGGATTGGTCATCGTGGGCCAGTTGAATGGCCCCCAAGGTCTCCCGATCTGACCCCCTTAGACTTTTATCTTCGGGGTCATCTGAAGGCAATTGTCTATGCTGTGAAGATACGAGATGTGCAGCACCTGAAACTACGGATACTGGAAGCCTGTGCTAGCACTTCTTCTATCCTATGTTGCTATCAGTGTGTGAAGAATGGGAGAACAGGGTTGCATTGACAATCCAACACAATGGGCAGCACATTGAACACATTTTATAAGTGGTCAGAAACTTGTAAATAACTCATGAAAGAATAAAGTTATGTTAAAACCAAGCACACCATTGTTTTTCTTGTGAAATTCACAATAAGTTTGATGTGTCACATGACCCTCTTCCTATTGAAAAAACAAAAGTTGGATTCAAAATAGCCGACTTCAAAATGGCCGCCATGGTCACCACCCATCTTGAAAAGTTTCCCCCTCACATATACTAATGTGCCACAAACAGGAAGTTAATATCACCAACCATTCCCATTTTATGAAGGTGTATCCATATAAATGGCCCACCCTGTACATCACAGGTGATATCATTTGCTGCTCAGTGATTCTCAGTATTCTAGTCTGCATCTCCCCAATGTAATACTTAAAATCTGGCCTGTTAGTGGGTCCTGAGGACTGGAGTTGAGAACCACTGATATAGAGGTACCTGCATTAGGAGGAAAATGGCGGAGATTGGTTCCTCTAAATGCCACCCCCACCATCCCTCCTATCCAGGTGTAGAAGATAGGCACATCGGCCCCCTGGAGCATGGGGCCCGGTTGCAATTGCAACCCCTGCAACCCCTATCGTTACGCCCCTGATTGTGCCCCAGTGTCATCTGGACACCAGAGCATCCCGGATCATCTTGTGAGCCCTAGTGATTCCAAGCAACCTCTTCTGTGCCTCACTAAGTGGATCAGGTGCGTTCAAGCCATCTTATAACTGTGACCCAGTGTCCAGTGCCCACGTGAATCTAGTGGTTCCAAGTGACATCGTGTGTGCCCCAGTGTCATCTAGTGACTCCAGTGCACCCCTGTGCCACCCATGACTCGAGTGCACCCCAAAGCATTCTGTGTTATCTAGTCACTCCAGGGGGCTGTGTGACTTCTGCGCACCCCAAAGCATCCTGTGTCATCTTGTGACTACTGGGGGTCTCAAATTACCTCTATTGTTCCCCATTGTCATCTAATGGCTTCAGTGCACTCGTACCATCCTTTGAGTTCATCAGGGCCATTTGGGTGATTTCTGTTATCATTATGATTTAAAAAGAAGCCAAACTACTATGTGATAATAAATGGCTTCATATCATCACTATCCTTAAATAAAAGACAGGCATGTTTTTAATATCAATGCCACAATTTCACGAGTTCTGCCAAGGGATGGATGCAATCCTCTGAGCACAATGGTTTATGTTCATGCCTAGGAGGTAGGAAGAAGGCAGGGTAGGCCAGACAACTTCAGCACAGACCTATTTCTGGGGAAAAAGGAATATTGGACAAGGATTTTAATTAACCTCAAATGATCTGCTTTCTGCACCGTCTCTTGGCTGGGTTGGCCAGATTAGGAAGCAGCTAGTTGAAGGTTGGATTAAGTGGCCTGGACTTTTCCTGTTGACTTTCCTCGCCTTTGGATCTTTGAAGTTGCCTCCAACGTGAGATTTATCTCTTCTTATCCTCTCGGAAGTTGGACTTTTCTTGAAGTCACTCTTGGACAGAGATTTTTTTTTGATGATGTTGAACTGTACACAGCGAGCCTTGGCCTCCCGAGAGGAGATTATTTACCCAGCCAAACCTTCAAAGAAATTCACGAGTCTTGATTGATGTGTTTACCCACAAGTGGTCTTAAAATATGCCTTCGGAACATGGCGGAAATGTGCGTTTGCTTTTCATGTTTTATGTTTTACCTTCTTTACTTCAGGGCTGGAAACACAGGTGAATCTCCAACCAACACATTACATCATGTTTGCATTTTTTTTGAACGTCTCGTTATAAACTCCTTACAACCCAACTAGGAAAGCAGTTAAAGAGGAATTCCAATTTAATGTAAAAACTTAGATTATTCATCTAAGTTTTTACATAAAATTCAGTAAATTAATTAAGTCTCCTCAAAATGGTTTCCTTGGTAGAAGAACAATGGTGGGTTGTCTGAAAAATGCCCTGTCTGGAATTTATTGCTTACATTTTTTGTCTTGATAATTATTTATTTTCCAAATATTAATCTCGATCCAATATATAGCCTGTGCTCTACATTTTATATCTCAGACTGTTGTTGACAGGTAACCCTCCCTACTTCCGGGAGACCTCAGAAGTTTGGCCTCCCCTCCTCCTTCGCCCGCTGCCGGGCCATTCACAAAGCACAGCACGCTTCGTGCATGCGCAGTAGGGAGCCAACTGTGAAGCCGCAAGGCTTCACTGCCGGTTTCCCTTACAACAAATGGCGGCGGCTGCATTGGAAAATTGGCTGGGGGGCTGACGTTGTGGGATCCTTGGACAGGAAAGTGTCCTGATATTTAAAGTCAGCAGCTACAGTATTTGTTTTTTGTTAATTTTTTGGTGGGGGGGGACTCCTCTTTAATTTACCAGCATGTCTTTGGAGTGTGGGAGGAAACCCACCCAGGCATAGGGAGAGCATGCAAACTGCAGACAAGTAGTGCAGCGGTTGGGAGTTGAACCAAAGGCCCTGATGCTGCCAGGTGGAAGTGCTAACCACTTAGCCACTATGCTGTCTGTTTTAGATCCAATAATGCCAGTCAAGCTAGGGAGGAAAGGGCTAGATCAGTGGTCTCCAAGCTGTGGCCTGGAGGCTGGATGCGGCCCTATGCTTGCCTTTATCTGGACATTGGGGTACTATTCCTCCCATTGATAACAATGATGGGGCCCTATTCCTTCCACCGACACCAATGATGGGGCACTATTCCTTCCACCGACCCCAATGATGGGGCACTATTCCTCCCACTGACACCAATGATGGGGCACTATTCCTCCCACTGACACCAATGATGGGGCACTATTCCTCCCACTGACACCAATGATGGGGCACTATTCCTGCCACTGATACCAATGATACGACACTATTCCCCCCCACTGACACCAACTATGGGGCACTATTCCTCCTACTGACACCAATGATACAACACTATTCCCCCAATTTTTACCAATGAGGGGGCACTATTCCTCCCACTGACACCAATGATGGGGCACTATTCCTCCCACTGACACAAATGATGGGGCACTATTCCTCCCACTGATACCAATGATAGGGCACTATTACCCTAATTTTTACCAATAATGGGGCACTATTCCTTCAACTGTCACCAATGATAGGGCACTATTACCCCAATTTTTACCAATGATGGGGCACTATTCCTTCCACTGTCACCAATGGTAGGGCACTATTACCCCAATTTTTACCAATGATGGAGCACTATTCCTCCCACTGACACCAATGATAGGGCACTATTCCTTCCACTGATATCAATAATGGGGCACTATTTCTCCCACTGAAACCAATTATGGGGCACTATTCCTCTCCCTGACACCAATGATGGGGCACCATTCCTCCCACTGACACCAATGATGGGGCACTATTCCTTCCACTGACACCAATGATGGGGCAGTATTCCTCCCACTGACACCAATTATGGGGCACTATTCCTCCCACTGACACCAATGATGGGGCACTATTCCTTCCACTGACGCCAATGATGGGGCAGTATTCCTCCCACTGACACCAATGATGGGGCACTATTCCTCTTACTAACACCATTGATGGGGCACTATTCCTCCCACTGACACCAAAGATGAGACACTATTCCTCCCATTTTTCCCAAAAATGGGGCACTATTTCTCTCATTGATACTCATTGATGGGGCATTGTTTACTTCCACTGACGCGAGGACATTTTCTATTCCCACTGGCAACAGTCTGCCCCCCCAAAGTCTGAAGGACAGTAAATGTGCCCTTTGTTTAAAAAGTTTGGAGACCCCTGGGCTAGATGATACTGGATGTTCTCAAGTCAGGCATTGAGGTGGGCTCTATCTGACTTGCTGAAGCTTCTGATGCACATTCGGAGAAGCTCACAGTGTGCAGTGAAATCAGAGGAAGCCATTTCTGTCCAGGAGAGATGCCGCTACAACTGTGCAAGACTGAAGGGAAGGCCGGAGGTCAGATTTAGATAATGATAGGAATTTTTGGAACCTTGCATGGTATATACAATAATGCTTTAAGCTTCATTACAATTTAATTAAAATTTCATATTTATTTCTGAAAGATTAAAATAATTGCATAAAAATTATCTTTTTAGGACATCATACTATGTTTGCCGGACCCTTCATATTCATCCAGTTAGCTTTCTGTACATTAAAATGATGCACAAAAAATTGCAAAGTATCTATTATCTTTCCACCCTATAAGTCCCTGGAAAACTGATGACACGTTTCACAGAGCAACGCAGGCTTCATCAGGACAGGCAGTTATATTCAAGATTCCAAAATATTGTACTTTATGAAACAGTATTCCAGATAAATATTGTCGTTCTGTAAGTCATCCACCTTCCAAGCACAATCTCCAAAGATACCCTCTAGGGAACTAAAATGGAACAATTGCTGGGAGTTTGCTCCCATCAAGCAGCAGCTTTGTATAGAAACATGGGCTCCTCTACAGCCAGATCTACAATATATTTGGCTGTATGTGATTTGATTCAATACATTTATGTGCCATAAAGAGGTTCCATCACTCACCCAAGTGGCTTCCATGGTTCTGATGAGCATCAGATACATACCCCATTATTTAAAGCCAGAGGGGTGCTGACATTTTTTGTTAGGGGTATTTATATAGTGCCAATGATTTGCACATATTTTACATTCACATCAGTCCTTGCACTTAAAGAATTTGCAATCTAAGGTCACTATTTCACACATACAAGGGCCAATGTAGACGGGAGCCAACCAACCTATTGCATGCCTTTGGACTGTCCACCAATGTAGACGGGAGCCAACCAACCTACTTGCATGCCTTTGTACTGTCGGGGAAAATCCACCTGATTATAGGAAGAGCATGCAAACCCTATGTGGAAAGTGTCCTGACCGGGATTTGATCAGAGGACTCAAGTGCTATAAGGCAACTGTGGTAACCACTAAACCACTGTACTGCCCGCCATGGTGGACACCTGACCATCATGACTACAAAGTGGCTAAAATAAATTGAGCCCCTCAGGGAGTTCAAGTGTCTCCAATGAAGGGCACTATTGATTCATCATACAAAGACATTTTAGACAATTGTGCTCTTCCAACCTTGTGGTAAGTTTGGTGAAGACCCTTTTCTGTTCCCTGTGTACAAAACCAACTCCATAAAGACGTGCTTTGGTGAGTTTGCTGAGTGTCCTGCACAGAGCTCTGACCTCAACCCTACTGAACACCTTTGGGATGAACTGGATCCTATTTGGTCTTCATATCCAACGTCAGTACCTGACCTCGCAAATGTTCTTTTCGTTGACAGGACACAAATTCCTCCAGACACCCTCCAAAATCTTGTGAAATGCCTTCCCAGAAGAATGGAGGATGGCATAGATGCAGAGGAGGGCCTACTCCATATTAATGGCCATGATTTTGGAATGGGATATTCATCAAACCTATATCTATGGTCAGGAGTAGTGTTGAGCGAACCCAGACTGTAACGTTCGGGTCCGTACCGAACTTTCGGGTGTCCGGGACCCGGACCCGAACACGGACATTTCAAAAACCGTTCGGGTTCGGGTTCTGGGTTCTGGTAGTTGATCACGCATGTTGAATAGCTGAAGGGCAGCCAATCAACAAGTGTTTCACTGGTTTGCCCTTAGAAGACATCACAGCCATGCCTACTAATGGCATGGCTGTGATTGGCCAGTGCATCATGTGACCCAGCCTCTTTATAAGCTGGAGTCACAGTGCTGCAGTCACATGCTCTTGGGTTAGGGTAGGGAGAGGAAGCTGTTGGCGTTTTTGTCAGGGAGAGATTGCAGACATTTTAACATCTGATCCTGCATCCTGAGATTACTACTGCTGTTGCTCTGAGGGACAGATTGCAGAAATTTGAGATTTCACATACTGCTGCTTTGAGTGACAGATTGCAGATCAAACCCTGCATAACACAATGATCGCTACGATTGTACACAACGATCAGATTGTGGGAGTAATTTGAGATTTCACATACTGCTGCTTTGAGTGACAGATTGCAGATCAAACTCTGCATAACACAACGATTGCTATGATCGTACACAACGATCATATTGTGGGAGTAATTTGAGATTTCACATACTGCTGCTTTGAGTGATCTGACTGCACCAGGTAGAGGCTTCTGCTTAGAGGGACAGATTATTGTTCAAGAATCATTGCCTACTCCTATAGGGCCAGCTGTTGCTGTAAGTGAAACATTATTGTTCAAAAATCATCTCCTAGTTTATTTGATTTTAATTTATTTTTCCTATCCCCATTTTTTGTAGGGCACTTGCCCCACTCTTACCCCCATTTTACTTCCTTTTGCAGCCCTCTAGCACTTGCCAGGACTTTGTTACAGACATTTTTGTGCCTAAAAGTTTGAGTCCCCATTGACTTCAGTGGGGTCCGGCATAACGTTCGGGCAACGTTCGGTGCCGAACCTGGACTTTTTTCCAAAGTTCGTTCGGACCCTCCGAACCCGAACGTTCAGGTGTTCGCTCAACTCTAGTCAGGAGTCCACAAATTCTGGCCGCATAATGTAATATTCTTGCCCAGGTTTAGTAATCTCCTTCAGGAACGTTTTCCTAATTATGGTAGAATTTTCAGTGGAATGATTTATGTAGAATTCATGCGAATGTGAAGGCCTAGTAATCTATATTATTGTCGGTACATGTCGGACCACCTTCCGTTCTCAGTCGTTTTTCATATTTTTATTTTGAAGCGGTGGTCTCCCCCATCCAGCCTGTGTTTACCAAGGTACATGCCAGCATTTTGCGTGCAAGGTGAGAGCAGCTTATCTCCAGGTGTTGGAGCCTTGGCATTGTATACCCCTTGGTGACGCGTGTCTGTAGATGCTACCAGTATATAACGGCCTTAATCTGACTTTACAAACATCCGAGAAATGTAAACTGAGTGGCAGCACATGGGGAGAGCACGTTCAGGAATGTTTGGCCTGGGGCTGGGATGTGTGGGAGCTTTATAGCAGGTAGTCTGCTGTCAGGTCCTCATCCTACACCTCTGCCCAGCCAAGCTTCTGTGTGGAGGCATTAAAGGGTCAGTCCACCCAAAACTCACATTCCAATAAGGAGATCCCATCTAGTGAGTGGAGTCACCTCCTGTCTTCTTAGATTCCTTTGGGAATTCTAGGAGGAAAGAGCTCCATGTTGTAATTACTTCCAGGTTGGGAGTTTTAGGTGTTCCTATCCACCTTGGGGTGACCTCCCCCATCCTCTAGTCAGGGCCATTTTTAATACGGATTGGACCCCGGGCAAACATTTTCTTGGGTTCTCCACAACAACATCCCAAAAACAAAAAATACTACCCCCCCCCCATCATTACATAGGACCCCTCCCCCATACTACCCCCATCATTTAACACAGCCCCCTACTCATACTACCCCATAATTACACAAGACCCCACCCCCATACTACCCCCATCATTACACAGCACCCCCTTCCCTCGTACTGCCCCCATCATTACACAGGACCCCCATACTACCCCCATCATTATACGTGACCCCTCCTCCATATTACCCCCATCATTACACAGGATCCCTCCCCCATTCTACCCCTATCATTACACAGGACTCCCATACTACCCCCATCATTACACAGCACCCCCTTCCCCATACTACACCCATCATTACACAGGACCCCCATACT
>BLSH010471110.1:169807-180464 GCA_018402905.1 Glandirana rugosa
GCGCATGTCTTTTTAAATTCCCTTTTCAGGGAATGAGGAAATGGGGGGGTTGTGGGGAAAATTGGGACTTTAGTGAGGCCATGACATGGTAGGGCAGTGGTTCTCAACTCCACCAACAGACCAGGTTTGCAAGATAACTAAAATACATCACAGGTGATTGCAGCATTCTAGTCTGCATCTCCCCAAGGTAATACTTAAAACCTGGCCTGTTAGTGGGTCCCGAGGACAGGAGGTGAGAACCACTGTGGTAGGGTCATGCACCTCCATTCCCTATTGTGGGGTCACCAGTACAGTATTTGTACATTGAAATCATATTCTCTTTTAAGTGTCTCCTCTCCAGAGAGAATAAGTTCAATGCTTGTAGTCTTTACTCATAACTAAGGTCCTCCAATCCCTTTATTAGCTTTGTTGCCCTGATCTGGACCCTCTCCAGTTCCAGGACATCCTTCCTGAGGACTGGTGACCATAACTGGACGGCATATTCCAGGTGCGGCCTCACCAGAGACTTGTATAGTAGGAGAATTATCGTTTTATCTCCGGAGTTAATCCCCATTTTAATGCATGCCAATATAATGTTTGCTTGCAGCAGCTTGGCATTGCCTGCCATTGCTGAGCCTGCCATCTACTAGGACCCCCAGGTTCTTTTCCATCCTAGATTCCCCCAGAGGTTCTCCTCCAAGCGAGTAAACTGCATTCCAATTTTTAGCACCCAAATGCATTATTTTACATTTTTCTACATTAAACCTCATTTGCCATGTAGTTGCCCACCCCATTAATTGGTTCAGATCTTCTTGCAATGTTTCCACATCCTGCGGAGAAGTTATTGCCCTGCTTAGCTTTGTATCGTCCGCAAATACCGAGATTGAGCTGTTTATCCCAACCTCCAGATCGTTTATAAATAAATTGAATAGGTTTGGTCCCAGGACAGAACCCTACGGGACCCCACTCTCCAAACCGGACCATTCTGAGTACTTCCTATTTATCACCACCCTCTGGACTCGCCCCCCGTAGCCAGTTTTCAATCCATGTACTCACCCTACGGTCCATGCCGATAGACCTTAGCGCAGGCATCCTCAAACTACGGCCCTCCAGCTGTTGCGGAACTACAAATCCCATGAGGCATTGTAAAACTCTGACATTCACAGACATGACTAGGCATGATGGGAATTGTAGTTCCTGAACAACTGGAGGGCCATAGTTTGAGGACCCCTGCCTTAGAGTGTACAGTAGACATTTATGGTGAACTGTATCAAATGCCTTTGTAAAATCCAGATGCACCACATCTACAGGCCTTCCTTTATCTAGATGGCAACTTACTTCCTCATAGAAGGTTAGTAGATTGGTCTGGCAAGAACGATTCTTCATGAATCCATGCTGATTCAGGCTGGTCCAGTAATGGGTCCTTCCTTCTTCCCTCTGGCAGTGGTGGGGGAGCCCTTACTGGAACCCAAATTGTTACTTCAAGGGTAGAGTTCACCATTAATTGCCATTTTACGAAGAATCCCCCATGCATTCACAGCACACTACATACCACTCTTCCATTCTTCATATAGTTGCTCCTGCCCCCTTCCTTGCACGTAGACCATATGCAGCCTGTCTGAAAAACCCCCTTAACCATTTCAGCTTCGGAGATTTACCCCCCTTGATGACCAGGCCATTTTTTTGTGATGCGGCACTGCGATAATTTAACTGACAATTGCGCGGTTGTGCGACGTTGCACCCAAACAAAATTGACATCCTTTAATCCCCACAAATAGAGCTTTCTTTTGGTGGTATTTGATCACCTCTGCCGTTTTTATTTTTTGCGCTATAAACAAAAAAAGGGCGACAATTTTGAAAAAAATAAATATTTTTTACTTTTCTGCTATAAAACACATCCAATAAAAAAAATGTAAAAAACCGAATATCTTTATAAATGTAGTCCAAAATGTATTCTGCTACATATTTTTGGTAAAAAAAACCACAAATAAACGTATATTGATTGGTTTGCACAATAGTTATAGGGGTTGATTTACTAAAGGCAAAAAGACTGTGCACTCTGCAAGAGTTGTTGCTCCAGAATTTAGTACACGAGCAGAAGGAAGCTCTGCTGACTTCCATCATCCAATCACATGCAAGCAAAAATGCCGTCTTTTTATTTTCCTTGCATGTGATTGGGTATTATTTGCAAAGTGCAGCCTTACCTCATTTACTAAGCTCTGGAGCAACTGCACTTGCAGAGTGCACAGTCTATTTGCCTTTAGTAAATCAACCCCAATGTGTCTACAAACTATGGGATATATTTATGCCATTTTTATTTTTTTTTTACTAATAATGGCGGCGATCAGTGACTTTTAGCGGGACTGCAACATTTCCATGGACATTCTGACACTGACACTTTTGACACTTTGTGGAAACCAGTGACACCAATACAGTGGTCAGAGCAAAAAATATGCCTGTCACTGTACCAATGACACTGGCTGGGAAGGGGTTAAACATCAGAGGTGATCAAAGGGTTAACTGTGCCAGTGTTTCAGAGTGGTGGGGGAGCTGATTTTGCTAGTGGAAGGCATCAATTGGTGTTTCTGCTTTGCAGCAACACAGGATTCATGCCTTCCCCACTGACAGACCATCGTTCTGTCTCTGTACCAAAGGATCAGCGGGTGCCAGCAGACATCGGGTCTGCAGGACTCACTGATCAGCCCCCACTGTGGATCGCAGTAAATGTGCTATAGGGCGGTCGGAAAGTAGCTAATAGTTGACCCCTCTTCATCCTGAATGTTAAAAGTGTATTACACATGTGCAATTCATTTCGTTCTGAATTCTTTTTTTAACAAATTTCGACAAATTCATTAATTCGGAGATATCCGAAAACTACTAATGGCATGGCTGTGATTGGCCAGTGCATCATGTGACCCAGCCTCGATATGAGCTGAAGTCAAGTAGCGCTGCATTTCACATGCTCTAAGGCTAGTGTAGGGAGAGGATGCTGCTGCCGCTGTGAGGGAAAGATTAGCGTTCTAAAATCATCTCACACTGCTATAGGGAGAGGTTCCTGCTGCTGCTGTGAGGGATAGATTAGTGTTCTAAAATCATCTCATACTGCTAAATGGAGAGGTTCCTTCCTGGTGCTGGTGTGAGGTATAGATTAGCGTTCTACAATCATCTCATACTGTTATAGGGAGAGGTTCCTGGTGCTGGTGTGAGGGAAAGATTAGCGTTCTAAAATCATCTCATACTGCTATAGGGAGAGGTTCCTGCTGCGGCTGCTGTGAGGGATAGATTAGTGTTTGAAAATCATCTCATACTGCTATAGGGAGAGGTTCCTGCTGCGGCTGCTGTGAGGGATAGATTAGTGTTTGAAAATCATCTCATACTGCTATAGGGAGAGGTTTCTGCTGCTGCTGCTGTGAGGGATAGATTAGTGTTCTAAAATCATCTCATACTGCTATAGGGAGAGGTTCCTGCTGCTGCTATGAGGGATAGATTAGTGTTCTAAAATCATCTCATACTGCTATATGGAGAGGTACCTGCTGCTGCTATGAGGGATAGATTAGTGTTCTAAAATCATCTCATACTGCTATAGGGAGAGGTTCCTGGTGCTGGTGTGAGGGATAGATTAGCGTTTGCAGCAACACAGGATTCATGCCTTCCCCACTGACAGACCATCGTTCTGTCTCTGTACCAAAGGATCAGCGGGTGCCAGCGGACATCGGGTCTGCAGGACCCACTGATCAGCCCCCACTGTGGATCGCAGTAAATGTGCTATAGGGCGGTCGGAAAGTAGCTAATAGTTGACCCCTCTTCATCCTGAATGTTAAAAGTGTTTTAGACATGTGCAATTCATTTCGTTCTGAATTTGTTTTTTTTAACAAATTTCGACAAATTAATTAATTCGGAGATATCTGAAAACTACTAATGGCATGGCTGTGATTGGCCAGTGCATCATGTGACCCATCCTCGATATGAGCTGAAGTCAAGTAGCGCTGCATGTCACATGCTCTAAGGCTAGTGTAGGGAGAGGATGCTGCTGCCGCTGTGAGGGAAAGATTAGCGTTCTAAAATCATCTCACACTGCTATAGGGAGAGGTTCCTGCTGCTGCTGTGAGGGACAGATTAGTGTTCTAAAATCATATCATACTGGTATATGGAGAGGTTCCTGCTGCTGCTGTGAGGGATAGATTAGTGTTCTAAAATCATCTCATACTGCTATAGGGAGAGGTTCCTGCTGCTGTGAGGGATAGATTAGTGTTCTAAAATCATCTCATACTGCTATAGGGAGAGGTTCCTGATGCTGTTGTGAGGGATAGATTAGCGTTCTAAAATCATCTCATATTGCTATAGGGAGAGGTTCTTGCTGCTGCTGTGAGGGATAGATTAGTGTTCTAAAATCATCTCATACTGCTAAATGGAGAGGTTCCTTCCTGGTGCTGCTGTGAGTGATAGATTAGCGTTCTACAATCATCTCATACTGTTATAGGGAGAGGTTCCTGGTACTGGTGTGAGGGAAAGATTAGCGTTCTAAAATCATCTCTGATCTCTGACTGCTATAGGGGGAGGTTCCTGCTGCTGCTGCTTTGAGGGATAGATTAGTGTTTGAAAATCATCTCATACTTCTATAGGGAGAGGTTCCTGCTGCTGCTGTAAGGGATAGATTAGTGTTCTAAAATCATCTCATACTGCTATAGAGAGAGGTTCCTTCCTGGTGCTGGTGTGAGGGACAGATTAGTGTTCTAAAATCATCTCATACTGCTATAGGGAGAGGTTCCTGGTGCTGGTGTGAGGTACAGATTAGCGTTCTAAAATCATCTCATACTGCTATAGGGAGAGGTTCCTGGTGCTGGTGTGAGGGAAAGATTAGCGTTCTAAAATCATCTCATACTGCTATAGGGAGAGGTTCCAGCTGCTGCTGCGAGGGACAGATTAGTATTCTAAAATCATATCATACTGGTATATGGAGAGGTTCCTGCTGCTGCTGTGAGGGATAGATTAGTGTTATAAAATCATCTCATACTGCTATAGGGAGAGGTTCCTGCTGCTGCTGTGAGGGATAGATTAGTGTTCTAAAATCATCTCATACTGCTATAGGGAGAGGTTCCTGATGCTGTTGTGAGGGATAGATTAGCGTTCTAAAATCATATCATACTGGTATATGGAGAGGTTCCTGCTGCTGCTGTGAGGGATAGATTAGTGTTATAAAATCATCTCATACTGCTATAGGGAGAGGTTCCTGCTGCTGCTGTGAGGGATAGATTAGTGTTCTAAAATCATCTCATACTGTTATAGGGAGAGGTTCCTGGTACTGGTGTGAGGGAAAGATTAGCGTTCTAAAATCATCTCTGATTTCTGACTGCTATAGGGGGAGGTTCCTGCTGCTGCTGCTTTGAGGGATAGATTAGTGTTTGAAAATCATCTCATACTGCTATATGGAGAGGTACCTGCTGCTGCTGTAAGGGATAGATTAGTGTTCTAAAATCATCTCATACTGCTATAGAGAGAGGTTCCTTCCTGGTGCTGGTGTGAGGGACAGATTAGTGATCTAAAATCATATCATAGTGGTATAGGGAGAGGTTCCTGCTGCTGCTGTGAGGGATAGATTAGTGTTATAAAATCATCTCATACTGCTATAGGGAGAGGTTCCTACTGCTGGTGTGAGGTACAGGTTAGTGTTCTAAAATCATCTCATATTGCTATAGGGAGAGGTTTCTGCCGCTGGTGTGAGGGACAGATTAGTGTTCTAAAATCATCTCATACCGGTATAGGGAGAGGTTCCTGCTGCTGGTGTGAGGGACAGGTTAGTGTTCTAAAATCATCTCATACTGCTATAGGGAGAGGTTCCTTCCTGGTGCTGGTGTGAGGGATAGATTAGCTTTCTATAAATCATCTCATACTGCTATAGGGAGAGGTTCCTGCTGCTGCTGTGAGGGATAGATTAGTGTTCTAAAATCATCTCATACTGCTATAGGGAGAGGTTCCTGGTGCTGGTGTGAGGGATAGATTAGTGTTCTAAAATAATCTCATACTGCTATTGGGAGAGATTCTTGCTGCTGCTGTGAGGGATAGATTAGTGTTCTAAAATCATCTCATACTGCCATAGGGAGAGGTTCCTGCTGCTGGTGTGAGGGATAGATTAGTGTTCTAAAATAATCTCATACTGCTATAGGGAGAGCTTCTTGCTGCTGCTGTGAGGGATAGATTTGTGTTCTAAAATCATCTCATACTGCTATAGGGAGAGGTTCCTGGTGCTGGTGTGAGGGACAGATTAGTGTTCTAAAATCATCTCATACTGCTATAGGGAGAGGTTCCTGCTGCTGCTGCGAGGGATGGATTAGTGTTCTAAAATCATCTTATACTGCTATAGGGAGAGGTTCCTGCTGCTGTTGTGAGGGATAGATTATTGTTATAAAATCATCTCATACTGCTATAGGGAGAGGCTCCTTCCTGCTGCAGGTGTGAGGGATAGATTAGCGTTCTAAAATCATATCATACTGCTATAGGGAGAGGTTCCTGCTGCTGCTGTGAGGGATAGATTAGTGTTCTAAAATCATCTCATACTGCTATAGGGAGAGGTTTCTGGTGCTGGTGTGAGGGACAGATTAGTTTTCTAAAATCATCTCATACTGCTATAGGGAGAGGTTCCTGCTGCTGGTGTGAGGGATAGATTAGTGTTCTAAAATCATCTCATACTGCTATAGGGAGAGGTTCCTGTGCTGGTGTGAGGGATAGATTAGTGTTCTAAAATCATCTCATACTGCTATAGGGAGAGGTTCCTTCTGCTGGTGTGAGGGATAGATTAGTGTTATAAAATCATCTCACTGCTATAGGGAGAGGTTCCTGCTGCTGCTGTGAGGGATAGATTAGTGTTATAAAATCATCTCATACTGCTATAAGGAGAGGCTCCTTCCTGGTGCTGTCTGTGAAGGATAGATTAGCGTTCTAAAATCATCTCATACTGGTATAGGGAGAGGTTCCTGGTGCTGGTGTGAGGGATAGATTAGTGTTCTCAAATCATCTCATACTGCTATAGGGAGAGGTTCCTGCTGCTCCTGTGAGGGATAGATTAGTGTTATAAAATCATCTCATACTGCTATAGGGAGAGGTTCCTGCTGCTGCTTTGAGGGATAGATTAGTGTTATAAAACCATCTCATACTGCTATAGGGAGAGACTCCTTCCTGCTGCTGGTGTGAGGGATATATTAGCGTTCTAAAATCATCTCATACTGGTATAGGGAGAGGTTCCTGGTGCTGGTGTGAGGGATAGATTAGCATTCTAAAATCATCTCGTACTGCTATAGGGAGAGGTTCCTGGTGCTTGTGTGAGGGACAGATTAGCGTTATAAAATCATCTCATACTGCTATAGGGGGAGGTTCCTGGTGCTGGTGTGAGGGATAGATTAGAGTTCTAAAATCATCTCATACTGCTATAGGGAGAGGTTCCTGGTGCTGCTGTAAGGGATAGATTAGTGTTCTAAAATCTTCTCATACTGCTATAGGGAGAGGTTCCTGGTGCTGGTGTGAGGGACAGATTAGTGTTCTAAAATCATCTCACACTGCTATAGGGAGAGGTTCCTGGTGCTGCTGTAAGGGATAGATTAGTGTTCTAAAATCTTCTCATACTGCTATAGGGAGAGATTCCTGCTGCTGCTGTGAGGGATAGATTAGTGTTCGAAAATCATCTCATACTGCTATAGGGAGATGTTCCTGCTGCTGGTGTGAGGGATAGATTAGTGTTCTAAAATCATCTCATACTGCTATAGGGAGAGGTTCCTGCTGCTGCTGTGAGGGATAGATTAGTGTTATAAAATCATCTCATACTGCGATAGGGAGAGGCTTTTTCCTGGTGCTGGTGTGAGGGATATATTAGCGTTCTAAAATCATCTCATACTGGTATAGGGAGAGGTTCCTGGTGCTGGTGTGAGGGATAGATTAGCGTTCTAAAATCATCTCATACTGCTATAGGGCAAGGTTCCTGGTGCTGGTGTGAGGGACAGATTCGTGTTCTAAAATCATCTCATACTGCTATAGGGAGAGGTTCTTGCCGCTGCTGTGAGGGATAGATTAGTGTTCTAAAATCATCTCATACTACTATAGGGAGAGGTTCCTACTGCTGCTGTGAGGGATAGATTAGTGTTATAAAATCATCTCATACTGGTATAGGAAGAGGCTCCTTCCTGCTGCTTGTGTGAGGGATAGATTAGCGTTCTAAAATCATATCATACTGCCATAGGGAGAGGTTCCTGCTGCTGCTGTGAGGGATAGATTAGCATTCTAAAATCATCTCATACTGCTACAGGGAGAGGTTCCTGGTGCTGGTGTGAGGGACAGATTAGTGTTCTAAAATCATCTCATACTGCTATAGGGAGAGGTTGCTTCTGGTGCTGGTGTGAGGGATAGATTAGTGTTCTAAAATCATCTCATACTGCTATAGGGAAAGGTTCCTGCTGCTACTGGTGTGAGGGATAGATTAGTTTATTAAAATCATCTCATACTGCTATAGGGAGAGGTTCCTTCTGCTGGTGTGAGGGATAGATTAGTGTTATAAAATCATCTCATACTGCTATAGGGAGAGGTTCCTGCTGCTGCTGTGAGGGATAGATTAGTTTTCTAAAATCATCTCATACTGCTATAGGGAGAGGCTTCTTCCTGGTGCTGGTGTGAGGGACAGATTAGCATTCTAAAATCATCTCATACTGGTATAGGGAGAGGTTCCTGGTGCTGGTGTGAGGGATAGATTAGTGTTCTAAATTCATCTCATACTGTTATAGGGAGAGGTTCCTGGTGCTACTGTGAGTGATAGATTTGTGTTCTAAAATCATCTCATACTGCTATAGGGAGAGGTTCCTGCTGCTGGTGTGAGGGACAGATTAGTATTCTAAAATCATCTCATACTGCTATAGGGAGAGGTTCCTTGTGCTGGTGTAAGGGATAGATTAGCGTTCTAAAATCATCTCATACTGCTATAAGAAGAGGTTCATGCTGCTGGTGTGAGGGACAGATTAGTGTTCTAAAATCATCTCATAATGGTATAGGGAGAGGTTGCTGCTGCTGCTGTGAGGGACAGATTAGTGTTATAAAATCATCTCGTACTGCTATAGTGAGAGGTTCCTGGTGCTGGTGTGAGGGACAGATTAGTGTTCTAAAATTATCTCCTACTGCTATAGGGAGAGGTTCCTGCTGCTGCTGTGAGGGATAGATTAGTGTTCAAAAATAATTTCATACTGCTATAGGGAGAGGTTCCTGCTGCTGGTGTGAGGGATAGATTAGTGTTCTAAAATCATCTCATACTGCTATAGGGAGAGGTTCCTGCTGCTGCTGTGAGGGATAGATTAGTGTTCTAAAATCATCTCATACTGTTATAGGGAGAGGCTTCTTCCTGGTGCTTGTGTGAGGGATAGATTAGCATTCTAAAATCATCTCATACTGGTATAGGGAGAGGTTCCTGGTGCTGGTGTGAGGGATAGATTAGTGTTCTAAAATCATCTCATACTGTTATAGGGAGAGCGTTCCTGGTGCTACTGTGAGTGATAGATTTGGGTTCTAAAATCATCTCATACTGCTATAGGGAGAGGTTCCTGCTGCTGGTGTGAGGGACAGATTAGTGTTCTAAAATAATCTCATACTGCTATAGGAAGAGGTTGCTTCTGGTGCTGGTGTGAGGGATAGATTAGTGTTCTAAAATCATCTCATACTGCTATAGGGAGAGGTTCCTGCTGCTGCTGTGAGGGATAGATTAGCGTTCTAAAATTATCTCATACTGCTATAGGGAGTGGTTCCTGCTGCTGCTGTGAGGGACAGATTAGTATTCTAAAATCATCTCATACTGCTATAGGGAGAGGTTCCCTGTGCTGGTGTGAGGGATAGATTAGCGTTCTAAAATCATCTCATACTGCTATAAGAAGAGGTTCCTGCTGCTGGTGTGAGGGAAAGATTAGTGTTCTAAAATCATCTCATACTGGTATAGGGAGAGGTTGCTGCTGCTGCTGTGAGGGACAGATTAGTGTTATAAAAGCATCTCGTACTGCTATAGGGAGAGGTTCCTGGTGCTGGTGTGAGGGACAGATTAGTGTTATAAAATCATCTCCTACTGCTATAGGGAGAGGTTCCTGCTGCTGCTGTGAGGGATAGATTAGTGTTCTAAAATAATTTCATACTGCTATAGGGAGAGGTTCCTGGTGCTAGTGTGAGGGATAGATTAGTGTTCTAAAATCATCTCATACTGTTATAGGGAGAGGTTCCTGGTGCTACTGTGAGTGATAGATTTGTGTTCTAAAATCATCTCATACTGCTATAGGGAGAGGTTCCTGCTGCTGGTGTGAGGGACAGATTAGTGTTCTAAAATAATCTCATACTGCTATAGGGAGAGGTTGCTTCTGGTGCTGGTGTGAGGGATAGATTAGTGTTCTAAAATCATATCATACTGCTATAGGGAGAGGTTCCTGCTGCTGCTGTGAGGGATAGATTAGCGTTCTAAAATCATCCCATACTGGTATAGGGAGAGGTTCCTGGTGCTGGTGTGAGGGATAGATTAGCGTTCTAAAATCATCTCATACTGCTATAGGGAGAGGTTCGTGGTCCTTGGAGAGGGATATCGTCATACTCTACTAAAATCTTATGATTAGACAGGGAGTGTCGTCGTCGTCCTTGGAGAGGGATATCGTCATACTCTACTAAAATCTTG
>BLSH010471110.1:219878-234505 GCA_018402905.1 Glandirana rugosa
TACCCACTAGATGACTAGGGACAGTGACCCTAGTCAATCTAGAGAGTACGGGTACAATCGGGTTGGGGGGGTGTCATTCTTGTGTGGGTGAGAGATCTAACTGATCCCAGTGACAGGGATCAGTAGATCACCCATGCCCCACTGACAGGGCGGGAAACCGCCGTGTTTACATCGGCGGTTCCCCTTCTTTTCCCTGTAGGCGCTCATCGCGGCTCGCCGGCGGACATCGGGTCCGTCCGAGCCGCGGGCACACTCCGCAGGAGTGCGGCGGGTGCGCGCGCACGCCGCCGGCGGCGCGCGCGCGCCCCCCAGTGGCCAAAATGCGAATCGCCGTTTATTTACGGCGATTCGCGCCCAGCCCCCCGACTGCCGCCGTGAAAAGACGGCGCGCGGTCGGGAAGCAGTTAAAGAAAATGACAGGTTTGAAGTAGGCAGTTACATTAAAAATAAAAGTTAGAACAAATAGCAAGGGACCACAAACACGTTCAATTCAAGGAATTCTAATATTTCAGAGATTATAATATTGGGGAAATGGTAAATAGAATAAAAGAGATTAAAAATAATGCAAATTCTATTAACATCACTACAGAACAGCTGTCTTTTATTACATTCGTAACATGTGTATCACTAGCAATGTGCATCTTCATTATTATACCATTGAAAAAGATGCTAATGTGGGCTGCATTTCGCTATTTGAATTGAATTGCCAATAGACGAACGAATATGCATTGTGAAACAGAAACCTAGGTTTACACGAACGGACACTACCAGCCGTTCCTGACTTGGAGCATGCGAGTTTTGCACAATACAACTTGTTGTACCAACTACTCTGTACACACGATACAACGGTTGTATGAGCGCTTGTTGGTACGACCAAGTTTTATAGTCTGCTCATACAACACCCCTTGTACGAGCGTCATATGTTCGGCTGTTCAAATCGCGCATACAAACGATCAATTACATATACGACGGTCATTAGTACGACCTGTTGAATACGATCGTCGTCCCATGTGTGTGAGGCTTTAGGCTCTGATCACATCTATGCAGTTTGCTTTTGATCCGTTACTGCAGTGCTTTTTGTGGTGTTTTTTTGTCACACACGATTTGCATTTTACATTTTTTTAGACTTTTTTTTTTCCTTTTTTGACACTTTGTTGTTGGGCACTGGGCAGATTAAAAAAACACAAAGCGCAAATCACAGCAAAATCATGGTAAAATTGTGGGAAAAACAAACAACATGTTTTTCTGCAGCTTCTCCTTTGAAGTCTATTGAACCAAAAAAAGCAAAAAATGCACCGTTTTGAGTTTAAAAAAAGTCTCTAAATTCCAATGGTATTACAAAGCTGCCAAACTAGCTCAACTTTCTACAGTATATTCCAAATACACAAAACCGGACTGGGTAAACATGGAAAGGCTAGCTGCACCCTCATATAAACCAGACTATTTGTTATGGATCCCCCCAAAGATCGCCCAGCTATCCTCTCCCCCATCCTTTCGCAATTCGGTGTCGGAAATTCGCCCCCTTTCGCATATCTTCCATAATCCGCGCTTCCCCCCGGGGCTGGACATCAAAGCATTCCAATGGTGGCTTGATAAGGGGCTATACCGCATTGGGCACTTCCTCTCCTCCACAGGCCCTCTCTCCTTGAGCTACTGTGTAAGCAAGCTTGATCTACCAAACTCTGAGCATTTCCGTCTACACCAAATTCAACACTTCCTCCAGACCATCTGGAAAAGCAAACCTATCCCACCTCAAATTACACCATACAAGCAATGGTGTAGTGAGGCAGTGGATCAGAAGGGTGGTATCTCCGTCATCTATCTCACCTTGGCCCACAGGTCTGACAATTGACCCCATATGCTAGCTTGGGAGAATGAGCTACAACTGCAGTGGCAGCTTGAAAAATGGCAAATAGCTAATGTAAGAGCTTTTAAAGGCATTATCAACACCTCCCTGATTGAAGCCAGCCTCAAGGTCCTGACTAGATGGTACTTGGTTCCCACTAGACTTGCAGCTATCAACCCGCAATGCTTTAGGGAATGCCAGTTGCAGGGTACCATGGCACATATTTGGTGGGAATGCCCTAGAATAAAGAAATTCTGGAACAAAATTTTCACTCTGATCTTCAGGGTCACAGGTCACCAGCTTCCTAGATCCCCAGCCATGGCTCTCCTAAACTCAGATCTGCCCAAGATACCTAAGCCTAGCCGTAGACTGATCCACTTCATCTTCCTTGGAGCAAAGCTTACCATAGCCAAAGCATGGAAACAACCCAAAGTCTCCTTTGCTCTAGCTAAGCGGAAGATCTTGTGGATTATGTCCCAAGAAAAACTGGCCAGCTACATCTCCGATACAGTAACAAAGTTTGAAATCACCTGGGAACCTTGAGCCCACCATATGGGAATCCCCTGGATACCCAGAGCTCCACGATGATCTACCTCACGAGCCGCGACCGCTGTTTGGCTTCCTTTCCCCTTTTTTTTTCTTCTTCTCTTGGATCTCTTTTCCCTCCTTCCTTATGCCCCCCACCCCCTTTCTCTTCACCCCTTTTCAGACTCTTTGGGCTGCAGCCCACCTTTGTCCTTAAAATTGTATTAGTATGTGATTCCTGAAGTTATGTGTTGACCTAATTCTTCTAAAGGATCAGCTGCACATCCTAGGGTGGCAGCAACGGTAGGCCGTTGTATTACTGAGAATAAAGGGGCCCCGGGCCTCTCTCTGGGGCGCCCTCTGATTCAAGGTGCCGCAGGGACGCACGCGTTCCATTGAAAGGTCGTTTCGCCCCTTTCCCATAGGGGACAGGGACATCTGGAATCTTTGGGAGGTTAGTGCCCTGGCACAGCGTAATCCCTTTAGGGGTGCTGGGACCCTGCCTCCCTCTAATGCTTTTGGACTCCCCTCTTCAGAGAGGCAGATAACTGACCAACATGTATATATGCATAGGTTATTTGCAAGATTAATGGACCAAGGGTCACATATGTTTCCTATTAACGTACATGTCATTTTGTATGCCCTTGTAAACTCTAAATAAAAATTATTGAAATAAAAAAATTATTATTGGTAAAAAAATCCCCCCCAAAAAAAAAAAGTCTCTGACCCTTTCCGAAAACACAATGGCTGAAAAAAGCATAGATGTGAACATTTCCCATAGGAAACCATGTTAAATGAACTGTAGTGCATTTCTGCAAAAAGCACCAAAAAACATATAGGTGTGAACTGAGCCTAAGCCTTGGTTCACACTGACACGATTAGGCATGCGATTTGCCATGTCAAATCGCATGCCAAATCGGCGGCAATAGCCGGCAATGGAACCATCCTAATCGGTGCGACTCTGAACTTGCGACACTGCACCAATTTCAAAAAGTAGCTCTTACACCACTTTTTGCGATTTACAGGTGCGATTTCTATAGGCATCTATGCAGAAACCCGCACAGATGCCTGTGAAATCACTGCTGAAATCGGGACTGACATGCGGGAATGAAATGGTGCGAGTTCAGCTGAAATCGCACCATTTCATTCCCACACTCAGTGTGAACCTTAGCTTAGGCTGGATTCACACCCATGCATTTTTAGTGCATTTTGCATTTTGCAGATTTGCACTACAGAACGTGTTCCATAGGAAACCATGTTAAATGGACTGCAGTGCAAATCTGCAAAATGCAAAAAGCACTAAAAATACATAGGTGTGAATCCAGCCTTAGGCTCAATTCACATCAATGCATTTTGCTTTTGAGCGTTTTTTCACTGCTTTTTGCTGTTCTTTCCGCATTTTTTTATCGCCTTTTTACCACCTTTTTGTCGCATTTTGCTTTTTTTAATTTAGAATTTTTCTTTAAATATTTTATTTTATTTTTTGGGAAAATGTTCTTGCTAAGCAGATTTAAAACGCAAAACAAGGCAAAAACGCGGTAAAACGCAGCACTTGCATTTTTCTGGCATGCCCATTGAAGTCTATTACATGCAAAATGCTGCTTTTTGCATGAAGAAAAAGTCCCCAACCCTTTCCAAAAATGCAGAGGCACAAAAAAGCATTTATGTGAACATGTTCCACAGGAACCCATGTTAAAAAAAATTCCCTGCATTTCTGCAAACTGCAAAATGCATAAAAAAAACATACTAGTGTGAATCGAGCCTCAGACTCAAACAGTGGAATTATTCAATTTACCCAGTTTTAGGCTTGATTCAGAACTATGCATTTTTAATGCTTTTTGCATATTTCAGATTTGCACTACAGAATGTGTCCTATAGGAAACCATGCTAAATGGACTGTAGTGCAAATCTGCAAAATGCAAAAAGCACTAAAAATGCATAGATGTGAATCAAGCCAAATGGCGTGTGTTCATTTAAAGTGTATGTTACCCTGACAAGGGGTTAGGCTTTTGGAATTTAAGAAAGGAAGTCTAGGGGTTCCTCCAGCTTCCCCTGTATTCCCTACCTCGTCTGTAGGACCTTGTATCTCTCTGGTAGATTACGCCAGTATGTCTGAGCTTTCTGCTGCTTCATTTATCTGTCTGACAGGATTAGTCTTAACTTTCCACCGGTCACTTTGGATATGGCTGCATCTAGTTTTTCTCCAAAAAGGTTTTTTCCATCGTACAAAATTTTACACCAGTTTTATTTCGATGTAGCATCCGCTGTCCAAAGCTTGAGCCATAGTGCTCGTCTAGCAATTACTGATGCTAACGTGGCTCTTGCGGAGGCCCTGATAGTGTCCACCGCAGCTTCTGCTACAAAGTCCACTACGGGGTTAAAGTGGTTGTGTGCCCATTCTGAGTACTTTCAAGCACATAAAATATTGCTGCTGTTATATTACATTGCGCTCCTTCTCTCTCTTCTTACCTGCGTCCTTTTGCTATAATTGTTGTATTTTTGTGTAGTGACGTCGCCCGTGCATGCTCATTAGCTCTGTATTTTCTGGGAGGCCAACACTCCGCCAGAAAAATGCAGGGTATATGCCGGGGCTGCGTCATTTCCTATTGCTGACGTCAGCCCATCATCACGATATTAAACCTAGGAGAAGAGGGTTGTTGTCACCAAGTGACCAGCTTTGTCACAGGGTGGAGGAGGCCGAGACAAGGCAATCATACTGCACATGTGCAGGATTACGACCAGCAAAAGGAGGTGAGGGCAGAAATAAAACCCTGTACAAGACGTGGAAGCCCACAGTAGCAATGGTGCCGGCAATCAGGAGGCAGGAGCGGACCAAATATAACTTTTATTTACAGTAAGAACATTTTTATGGGGCCATCAATCTTAGAGTTTGAATTGTAAGAGATTATTGAATTTCATAATGTTTAGATTTCAGAAGTTAGCACACAACCACTTTAAGCTCTTGTAGTGCTATTGAAATTCTCTGGGGCTCCGCCCCTTCTTGCACTAGCTTTTCAATTTTGGCTGTCCAGCTGGAGACAACCTAACCTACTGCCACTAGGGTGATGGCTGGTCTACAGGCCCCTCCTGCTGCCAGATAGGCTCTCTTCAAGTCCAGGTCTATTTTGTGATCTAGAACATCTCTAAAGGTGACAGCATCCTCGATAGGAAGCATCACGTGCCTGGCCAACTGCATAAGTGATGCATCTACCACTGGAGCTGACATTAGTGGACTTGCGTTAGGCTCTCTCAGTGGGTAGAGTTTCATCAGTCTGTTAGTAAGACTGTTTTTTTCTCTGGTCTCTGCCACTCCTCTTTGATCAGGTCCTCCAGTTCCTCGATGAATAGGAATGACTCCAGATTAGAGTTGAGCGAACCCGAACTGTAAAGTTCGGGTCCATACCGAACTTTTGGGTGTCCGGGACCTGGACCCGAACCCGAACTTTTCAAAAAAAGTCCGGGTTCGGGTCCGGGGTTCTGGTAATTTAGTAAAAGTTTTGAAAATTGCTGTAAAAAAGTCCTGGAAAGTCCTAGAGGTCAGCAAAAGGAAGGCAAATGGGGGTAAGGGTCAGACAAGTGCCCTACAAAGAAATGGGGATAGGGAAATAACTTAAAATAATAAAAAAAAAAATCACATAAAAAAAAAAATCAAAAATGGAGGTTGATGTGGACCATCTTCAAACTATGTGAGAAAAGTATAAATTAGCGGGAGAAGCCATAGCAGTGTTCTAAAATCATATTCAAACTGTGTGTGAAAAGTCTTAATTAGCCAGTAGAAGCCATATCACTGTTCTGCAATCATCTTCAAACTGTGTGTGAAAACTATAAATTAGCCGGGAGAAGCCATATCACTGTTCTAAGAACAGTGATATGGCTTCTCCCCAGGCTAATTTATACTTTTCACACACAGTTTGAAGATGATTGCAGAATCTACAATCATCTTCAAACTGTGTGTGAAAAGTATAAATTAGCCGGGAGAAGCCATATCACTGTTCTACAATCATCTTCAAACTGTGTGTGAAAACTATAAATTAGCTGGGAGAAGCCATATCACTGTTCTAAGAACAGTGATATGGTTTCTCCCGGCTAATTTATACTTTTCATACACAGTTTGAAGATGATTGTAGAACAGTGATATGGCTTCTCCCGGCTAATTAAGACTTTTCACACACAGTTTGAAGATGATTTTAGAATACTGCTATGGCTTCTCCCGCTAATTTATACTTTTCTCACACAGTTTGAAGATGGTCCACATCCACCTCCATTTTTGATTTTTTTATGTGATTTTTTTTTTAAATTATTTTAAGTTATTTCCCTATCCCCATTTCTTTGTAGGGCACTTGTCCGACCCTTACCCCCATTTTCCTTCCTTTTGCAGACCTCTAGGACTTTCCAGGACTTTGTTACAGCCATTTTTGTGCCTTAAAAATTCGGGTCCCCATTGATTTCAATGGGGTTCGGGGTCCGGGTCAAAGTTCGGGTCCTATCCGGACCCGAACCCGGACTTTGTCCCGAAGTTCGGCCGAACCAGCAGAACCCGAACTTCCAGAGGTTCGATCAACTCTACTCCAGATCTTTCTTTAGATTCGGGAAATACTTTTTCGTCTTTCGTGGCTTTTCTTTAGGTTCCTCGCATGCAATTGCCTCCTTGACGGATCTTACAAAAGGCTCTATGAGAGCAAAGTCAAAACTTGCCGCTAACTCCAGTTGTTCGTTGCCTGATGAGTCGCCTGATTCTTGTGATGCGCTGGGCGCTAAGGCTGAGGTATTCTGCGCCGTTCTGTCTGGCCCGGCTGTCTGCAGGTTTGATTCCCTCACGGACTGCCTAATAATGTCCGACACCTCCCTGGCATCCGCCTCCTTTTCTCTAGTGGCCTCTTCAAAGCACCTGCAGCAGGCCAGTCTATCTGGGAGTGTGGTGTCGCCACAGATTCAGCAGGCATTTGCGGAAGGTCTGGGGCAATGGGGAGCTGAGGATCTTTTATGATGATAGTGACTTCATCTGGAGTGGGAGCAGGAGCGAGAGCTCCTGTGACGTGATCGGCTTCTGAGGCCCGATTTAATGCAGATGAGACACCAATTGTGTTTAATTACCACTTTAATTAGCCACAGAACCTGTGTAATTAATGTGTGTCCTGGATTAAAGGGATGATGTGGCAACCCTAGTTGAGGATCTTGCTGACCTGATGAGGCTGTCCAATAAGACAGCGTTAGTGGTATGCTCTCTTTTTCAAATCTTCACTACTTACCAAATTAGGCCTTCTTACCTATTGCGCTGAGGGTGGTCTGCTTGGGCAGCGGACTCCATGACTTAGACAGAGGTGCACCTGCAATAAAACAAAAGCAGTAAGAACAGGAGTCTATCCCATAGCACAAGAGGGACCACACCCCATAGAGTATCTTAGAAAACTCTCAGGAGGCTGCAGGCAGGAGAGGCAACAGACGATCTTGCAGAGGGAGAGAAGTTCACCTTGAACAGAAAATGCCCAGGGTTCTGCAAACACAGAATCCCCAAACCCCAGCATTCTGCTCATTTAAATTTGGTTGCGGCGGAAGTGACGTCACACTCGCGCATGCGTGGAAGCACAAACAGTTGTCAGTCGCCATCTTGGAAGCTGGCAAAGCACCGATTCCCTGACGTTACTTTCGCTCGCGCATGCGGCAACGTGTCTAGATGCTCAGGGCCATCTTGGAGAGGGCCCGAGTGGGACTACAGGTCTCAGTAATCCCGTCAGCCAGCCAGAACATTAATAAGGTGTTTATAAGAATTATAAATAAGATTTATGAATAAACCCTATATAGACAAGGAGAGAGGAGAAAAAATGGAGACTGTAGCAATATGTTAAGCCTGTTTAAGGCTTGTAACTTCCAGGCAACATACCCCTGAGGCCACCAGAGTGGGGTTCCTTCCATCTAGCTCATTTAGAGGCTGTACAGGTAAGGACTTCCAACCCAGGAGAGGTTAAACCTGTCTAGGGTGAGTCGGTAAGGGGGTGCTGAACCAAACGTCTGTCCACATCAGGTGAGGGAAAAAAAGAAGAATACGGCAGTGGCCCTGCTCCTTAATCACTTGCCGACCACCGACCGCAGTCTGACGGCGACAAGGTGGCTCGTTATCGCAAACTGCCGTCATATTACGGCGGCCGCGATAACTAGTATTGTGAGTGCTCGTACGCTCACTGTGTCCAGGGGGGGCAGGGAGCGTTGAAGGCGGACTCGATTGCTGCCAGCTACCTGCGATGGCCCACCTGCAGTGAAAGAACGGAGGTCCGTGTATGTAAACACGGATCTCCGTTCTCATAGAGGGGGAAGGGCTGTGATCACAGGCTTCCTGTATATGGAAGCCGTGATCACTCCTCTACTCCTGCCAGCCCAGCCCACATACAGTTAGAACACAGTGAGGGAACACAGTTAACCCTTAGAGCACCCCCTCCAGGTTAACCCCCTCACTGCCAATGGCATTTACACAGTAATCAGTGCATTTTCATAGCACTGATCGTTGTATAAATGCCAATGGTCCCAATAAAGTGTCAAAATGGTCCGACATGTCTGCCGCAATACCGTTAAAAATCGCAGATCACCGCCATTACTAGTAAAAAATTGTAAAAAATAAACGCGGCAACTTTTGCGCAAACCAATCAATTCATGCCGATTGCGATTTTTTTAACCAAAAATATGAGGAAGAATATAAATCGGACAAAACCGATGAAAAAAAATGTTTTTTTATTTTTTTTTTGGATTTGTGTTTTAGCAAAAAGTAAGAAATATTGATTTTTTTTGCAAAATTGTCGCTCTTTTTTTATTTATAGCAGCAATCAGAAATGATGCAGAGGGGATCAAATACCACCAAAAGAAAGCTCTATTTGTGGGAAAGAAAGGACGCAAATTTTGTTTGGGTACAACGTCGCACAACCGCGCAATTGTCAGTTAAAGCGGTGCAGTGCTGAATCGCAAAAAGTGCTCTGGTCCTAAAGTGTGAAATCCTTCCGGGGCTGAATTGGTTAAACTTATAGATATTCAGTCCTATCAGGTTGTGGGGGGAGAAGTCACAACCCATATGTATGCTGCCATGATGCGACAGGAACATGCTTTGCCAGATGATCTACTTTAAATGCTACAACATTTTGTATATATGTGAAAGTTGCTCATTTGAAAAATTACATTATACAACAGTAAATAGTTCTGTTATGATAATTTCTGAAATAAACTCAACAACTACTGTATATTCCACCTCTACATCTGTCAAAAATAATACTGTTCCTATGACTTGATATTGAGGGTTCTACAGGTGAGTAAAATATTTTCACTTGTTTTACTTCATATTTTGTCTTTTTTATTGCAGTCTTCTAAATGTATCTTTTGCCTTGTTATTGATTTGATATTGTTTGTTTGTGACAGTGATGGGCCAAGCTTGAACCCTTGAGTCCCAGTTTCTGGTAGAGAGCACCACGGTCTGAACTAACCTTATAAGGAACTGCAACATGTGTCAAAACTGTTATCTCATTAATCAATATCTGTCTCTCTATAGGGTTTAATTAATTCCTCTGGATATAGTTACTTGATGGAAGCAACTCAAAGTATGACTTTCTTTAAAAATGTCAGAGCATTTTGGGAATAAAGAGCTACTAGACAGCTTGCAATTATATAAAAAGTAAAAAATGATATTAAGTAACACATTGGTGAATTAGTTGAATAAAGACATTTTTATTATGAATTCCAGATAGCTATATAGATAGGCAGATGGAATAATACTATTTACTTTATATTGATAAACCTACAGTGGGATGTGGGAGGAAACCAGAAAACCCAGAGGAACCCTGCACAAATATAGCAAATACAAACACAAATAGCATGTGTAGCAAATGTGAATGAATAGATAGCATAAAAGACCTGTTTTTAATTTATAAAAACCTACTTGGCTTTGGGCAAGATGGTATATACCATAACAGCAATATTTTCCTGATCTCTGGATCGTAAGGTGAGTAAGCATCTAGTAACTATCAGTATCAAGCTGGTGTTTTCAGAAGAGAGGCTTTTGATTGAAATATAGATTGGTGTCAACATATTTGCCAATAGTACATTGTTTTTTGGTGCTGTGGTTCTAAGTGCAGAGCTTTTCATGCCAAAACAAGTGAGATCCTCGGGATTCCACAAGTGTTCCAAAGAAATATAAACAAAATGTAACATTACTTCTCTGTGGTGGTCTATAGGATTGGCTTAATTATGACGTAGAGCTGATGCTGCTTGAGAGCTTATGCAAAACTCGGTGGTGGACACTTGGAAGCAAATTTTAAAAACCTGCTGACTGAATAATCCTCATAAGTAGATGCTGCTCTCCTTAGAAAGGAGGAAATGTAAAAAAAACACACCAGTTTGCTCATTGATCAGGCTTAGGTACGAGGGTTCTTCATAAAGTTTCCGCACTTTTTTTAGCTCTATTAAATCTAAAACAGTGAGGAAACATTTTGAAGACCCCCTCATATATAGACCTAAAAACAATGTGTTTTTATATTTTGGATTGAGTAAAGGAGGGTTTTAACCTTTGTCAGTTTTTTTGCCATGTAACCCCTCCAAAGTGAGGGACATTCCTGGTTTTCACCAGGGTCACTAAAATGAGTGACCCATTGAAAGATTTCCCCTCCATTTCTGTTCTTGTAAAGCACTAAGCAAACCGTTGGCACTGTACAAATCCTATATAAAAATAAAATAAAATAAAAATATTAACTCCAAATTCTGGATTTTCTTACACCCTCAGTGAAAGGGTAATTCTGGGGTAACTGACAACAATAAAAATCTTGACAGGTGTTCTAATCCTTCTCCATTCTATATAAAAACTAACTGTAGCACTACACCCAAAGAAGCCACTGTAATTTAACTGGTTCTTTCCCAAAGTTAGTGCAGAGCCTCACATCCCTCCAGCAGAGCGCCCAGTAGGAGACTGGCCACCTTGCACCAGCGTGCGGGAGCCATGGCAAGAACTGGTAGGACCAGTGATATGTAGCAAGGTGGCCGGCGTCTTGTATCCCAGTCTCCTACTGGGAGCTCTGCTGGAGGGATGTGAGGATCCAACTTTTGACCTACATGCAGGTATTCACATGCACAAATCCATCTGTGTCTTCGATTCAGCCCCACTATATGCCTGATATTGGATTGTGGTCTTAAGAATGGGTTTATGCGGTTATCTTGACTAAGTGGTGGTTGTCTATATGTTTGTATATTTTAGGTTGCCTGCCCCCCCCCCCCCCCTTTGGCAGATAGAGTTCTGCAGACAGGACGCTTTGATATCTCCCCTTGCAGGGATAGCTTGTCAAGTTCCATCGGATCTCTATCGTTTGACCCTCCCGGTCCAATATCCACCCATATAAGGCGTGCGATTCTGACATTGCCGCCTATGAGTTGGGGTGTTCTCATGGTGGCTCAGGGGATAGTGGAGATGAGCATCCGGTAAATTTTATTATATGGTGAGCAAATGATAGTGATGCTATGAACTGTATAAATTAAATTAATAAATATATGGGATACACAATCATTAATGATTATTGTTTATACTAGATTGGAAGCATACGGGGTCACCCCTGAAGAAGCAGGAATCTGCAAAACGTCGGCTTTTGGCCCTACGCATCATATCTATATGTATATGTATTCTGTATTGTTCTAATGGCTTTAATGTCAATTTTATCATGTTATCAATAAAAACTTTGTAAGATTTTAAGCAACGATCTGGATATTGCTCACTGTATGGAGGGTGTCCTATAAAATCCCTGTAGTCTTAAATTTCAGCTGCGGACCCTGGCAGCTTACTTAAATGGTTTCCCTGGTATTTGCCTAACATTCTAGCAAACTGCAGCATGTGAAATCCAGAACAGCCAACAGCAATCAACAATTCTTCTACTGGTTACAGAGGAGCCAAAAATAACTATTTGCCTAACATTTTAGTAGCCTAGCTAGAAAAAGGTGCTACATAAACAAAAAAAAGTTCTACCTGTGTATATACTTTGCTATATTTTGCATTAGGAGGTAAATTACCAGTCAGAGAACCTGAAAATAATTTAAAAAAATATTAAAGGCCAAATCCAGCCATTTGCTTATATCTGAGCTATAATGAGGAAGAGAAGAGCTGTATTTACCAAAATTGCATTCATGGGTTATTGCCTAGTGCAATTAAACAAAATGGCAGCACCAAATGAGGAAAAAAAAAACCACCATTGCCTTATTTATCCATGCAGGGACGGTGTCTCTGGAGAGCATCTATTAACCCCATATATTTATCTTATCTGCTTCTCCACAGCTGGCAACCCTACCTGGCATTTCTATGTATGGAGGAGCATGTGACTGACTTTCTTGTGATGGTGCCCAGGCCTAGCAGCCAAGTACTAGGCCCATGCACTGTCACATGGCCAGGGAAGAGATCTTACTGTTTCCATGAGCCACCGACACGGCAGACCTAATGTAACTGTTGATGTCAAAGAAGCAAAGAGCCGCAAAGAGGTGCAGTGAAAGTGACTGTAAAGGTAGAAGCTTTTTTACCCTAAATGCATTCTCTGCATTAAGATTAGGGATGGGCCCGATGTTCAAGTCGAACATCAGGCGTTCGCACAATCTCAAACATTATGGGGCGTTCGCGGCAAATTAGAACGCCCCATAATGCAGTGTGAGACTGCGGGGAATGACACACGCTGATTGGCCAAAGCATGCAGATGATGTGCATGCTTTGGCCAATCACAGCACGCTCTGCTGTGAGAGCCATGATTGGCCAGAGGCAGGGTGCCTTTGGCCAATCTTGGCTCAGGGGTCTCAGTCCATACCCCACACTATATTCTTGTTGTTGAATATAGTGTTGATATGCTGTTCATATATTTTCGGTTCAGTCCAGCTCAGGTGGGTACTCTTCCAGATTCCGGCATGCATCCATTGTTGGCTTATGTATTTTATATTTTTTAATGGTCAGATCCTCACGCATGAGGTTTCTGACATCACACCACCACAGGGGTGTGGGGTGGGTGCAAACAGATTGAGATGAGCGATTTTAATTGACTTGTGCCGTGGCAAGTCTCCTCATCCATTTCTCCAATCTCATATGCATATTCATGTATCATGACATTCATCACTCATATCATTGTCTGACCCGTTTTCAGGTCTTTTAGGCTTGAGTTTTTGTTATTAATTGCCTGCTGCACCTCAGGTTACTTGGCCTAGGAATACAGGGGATAGACACATTTCAGTCCGGCTCATACGTGGTTATTTTAGGATCGGCCAATCACCATGTGCATGCTGGTACTTATGTTCTTGTTGCTCAGGTCAGTGCATTCTGGTTCAATTTTTCAGGTCGAGGCGTTAGACCACTGCAGCATTTACCTATCATGATTACAGTTGAGCGAACCCGAACTGTAAAATTCGGGGTCCGTAATGAACTTTGGGGTGCCAGTGACCCGGACCCGAACCCGGACATTTGAAAAAAAGTTTGGGTTCGGGTTCTGGGTTCGGGTATTTGATCACGCATGTTGAATAGCTGCAGGGCAGCCAATCAACAAGCGTTTCACTGGTTTGCCCTTAGAAGCCATAACAGCCATGCCTACTAATGGCCAGTGCATCATGTGACCCAGCCTCCATATAAGCTGGAGTCACATAGTGCTGCATGTCACATGCTCTCAGGCTAGTCTAGGGAGAGGATGCTGCCGGCGCTGTGAGGGACAGATTGCAGATATAATAACATCTCATCGATCTGATTGTGGACTAGGTAGAGATTACTACTACTACTGCTTTGAGGGACAGATTGCAGATCTCATCCTGCATTACAGAACAATCTTATTGTGGACTAGGTAGAGATTACTACTACTACTGCATGAGGGAAAGATTGCAGATCTAATAACATCTCATCCTGCATTACAGAACGATCTGACTGGACTAGGTAGAGTCTACTGCTTAGAGGGACAGATAATTGTTCTAAAATCATCTCCTAGTTCTATAGAGTCAGGTTCCTGCTGTTGCTGTAAGGGACAGACTATTGTTCTAAAATCATTGCCTACTCCTATAGGGTCAGGTTCCTGCTGTTGCTGTAAGGGACAGATTATTGTTCTAAAATCATCTCCTACTCCTATAGGGTCAGGTTCCTGCTGTTGCTGTAAAGGACAGATTATTGTTCTATAATCATCTCCTAGTTCTAAAGGGAGAGGTTGCTGCTGGTCCTGTAAGGGACAGATTATTGTTTAAAAATCATCGCCTACTCCTATAGGGTCAGTTGTTGTAAGGGACAGAT
>BLSH010471110.1:244971-260342 GCA_018402905.1 Glandirana rugosa
ACGGTTGGATCGTAAATCTGCGACTCGTACACCTACCGACCCTGTATTAAAAAAAAATGCCAAGTCGTTGACCCCATCCCTGTAAACGGACGACTTTAGTTGACCACCACATGACGATCGTCTAGCCGACGTTCATAAACACCGTGGGTAACGATATGGCAGTAAGTAGAGTCACATTCGAAAACTCTCCTGACCTCCATATCATTCCTAAGTCCAGTGTCCACTCCTCTTCAGACGGAACAAAATACTACACCTAGAAAGTCTACGACAAGAGCTGTCTGACGTACCGTCCAGCAGTATACAGATTTGCAATCTATGTCTGATTGGATCAAGCGCGGTCAGAGCAGCAGCCAATTAGGCACCACATGCTTGACAAGACATATGACGACCTGCCATGCAGTCTGTCGAGAACAGCATCTGAAAGATCCACATCATAAAACAAGGCAGACTTCTCCTCACCTGTGACCTGAATCCTTACTATACCTCCAGTCCTCTCAAAAGCTTACACTGAGATGAATGACGGTATAGCAATGGGTGCCACAAATACTTGCAGCCGATCTGCTAGCAGTACACCACCAGTTGATTTCAGCAGGCAAATGTCCCTACCCCAGTTGCTGAACCGTAAAAAAAAATTATGTCCCAGCCATCCACATGCTCAGCGTCTAAATGCTAGGTTGGCAAAATTGCTAGCATTACAACGGTTGCCTTTTCAGCTGGTAGACTCTGCCCCCGTGCGTGAATTTGTGGAATGTGCTGTACCACAGTGGCAGGCTCCCAAAAAAAAAATATTTTCACGCAAGGCCATTCCAGCTCTCTACCGCCATGTGGAAGGCAATGTTTTGGCCTACTTAGACAGGGCGGTCAGCAACAAGGTTCATATTACCATTGACTCATGGTCCAGCAGGCATGGTCAGAGACGTTACCTTTTATTCACGGTGCACTGGGTAACTCTGCTGGCAGCTGGGAAGGATGCAGGACAGGGTTCAGTGTTGGAACTAGTTCCGCCACCACGCCTCCAAAAAATGGTGGTGGTTCTGCAACATCTGCTTCTTCCTCTGTGGCCTCTTCTGCAGAAGTGTCCTCTGAACCAGCAGTACTCCCTAAGCACTCAAGGGGCTACGCAAGCAGTCAGCCTAAAAGATGTCATGCGGTGCTTCAGTTGGTCTGTCTAGGAGACAGGAGCCACACAGGGGCAGAGATTCTGTCAGGTCTGTGGGGGCAGGCTCAGAAGTGTTTGACGCCATGGCAGCTTGAGCCAGGAATGGTTGTATGTGACAATAGCACCAACCTTCTCTCTGCCCTCTGACAGGGATACTTGACACATGTTCCATGCTTTGCACACGTCCTGAATTTGGGGTGCAGTGTTTCTTGACCAGGTACCCAGGCTCACCAGATATTCTGAGGCAGGCCAGAAAAGTCTGTGGTCATTTCTGGCGGTCATACAATGCCAGTGCTCGGCTGGCTGACATTCAGCGGGAATTCAACCTGCCCACCAACCGCCTCATTTGTGACATATCCACAGGTCGAACTCAACATTGGCAATGCTGCAGTGGCTGCACACACAGCAGAGGGCCATCAATGAGAACCTGTGTGAGTATGGCACCAGGACAGGCTCAAAGGAGCTTGGCTTCTTTTCGCCACGCCAGTAGTTACTGATCAAGGATGCATGCACTGTCCTGTCACCATTTGAGGAGGGCACGAGGATGGTGAGCAGCAACAATGCATGCATCAGTGACACTGTCCCTCTAGTCTTCCTGTTGGAGCATGCGCTTTGTGGAATCATGGACAGGGCACTTGAGGGAGAATAGAGGAAGGAAAAGGAGGGCTTCCTTAGCTCTCAAAGCCCCCTTTATGCATATAGCATTCCTACAGGGCCACCAAAACACACAGGCAAAAGAGGGAGAGGAGGATTGTGTCAGCATGGATGTTGAGGATAACAGGCAGCACTCTTCAAGGGATGGTTTCCAGTCCCCAGAAACCCAAGGAGTTGTACGTGGCTGGGAGGAGGTAGTTCCTGACAATGTCATCCTCAGTGACCCAGAGGACTCTCATGCCTCCTCAAACTTACACTGCATGGCCTCCCCCGGTTCATGGTATCAAGGAGAGGGATCATTACTGGCTGGCAACCATTCTTGATCCACGATACAAGGGTAAAGTTGCAGAGCTCATCCTGCCTTCGCAGAGGGAGCAGAGGATGATATATCTTCAGGATAGCTTGAAGAAAAGTTTGTGCAACGCCTTTCCAGACCCAGGGAGGTTACCATTTCCTACTGCTGGACAAAGTGTTTCTGAGGCTTCCTTCGGTCAGAGGAAGAGCAGTGGAAAAGGTGGCCGGCTAACTGATGCCTTTAAACAATTCCTCAGTCCTCAGTGCCCAGGGCTGATAGGCTCAAGCAACCATCGGCAGCATCTGCATTATATGGTGCAGGAATATCTAGGGGCAAGAGCAGACTTGGAGACCTTTCAAACTGAGCATCCACTGAGTTACTGGGTCTTGAGGATGGACCACTGGCCGGAACTTGCTCAATATGCAATCCAGCTTCTGGCCTGTTCTGCATCCAGCATGCTTTCTGAATGGACATTCAGTGCTGCTGGAGGGTTCGTAAGGGATCAAAGAGTGTGCCTGTCCACAGACGCCATTGATAGGCTCATATTTATAAAAATGAATCAGTCCTGGATCAGTAGCTATCAAGTCCCTGATGCTGATGTAACTGATTGAATTTGCTAGGGATCTGGGATCCCTTGAAGACTGCCTTTGCTGCCTATCCTATTCCTCCTGAATCCTGATGATGCTAGCTTCCAACAATATTTTGGGTTTAAGGCACTACCAACACCCAAGGCCCATTTTTCTGCACCTGTTTAACAGGGGCATGTCATTACAATTTTTTAAATAATTTTTAACAGCATGGCCCGTTCCTGCACCCAACAAGAGTAATAATGAGGGGTTACAGTGTTTTGCCACCACCAACACCCAAGGCCAAATTTTTCTGCAACTGTTTGACTGGAGCATGTCATTACAATTTTTAAAATAATTTACTCTGTGCCCAACAAGAGTAATTGTGAGGGGTTACAGTGTTCTGCCACCACCAACACCCAAGGCCCAATTTTCCTGCAGCTGTTTGACTGTGGCATGTCATTACAATTTTTGAAATCATTTTTAACAGCGAGGCTTGATCCTGCACCCAACAAGAGTAACTGTGAGGGGTTACGGTGCTCTGCCACCACCAACACCCAAGGCCCAATTTTCCTGCACTTGTTTGACTATGGCATGTCATTACAATTTTTTAAATCATTTTTAACAGTCTTCCAGTCTCTCTCCATCTTCTCCTTCCCTTCTTCTGGTCTTCTCCTTCTTCTTTTGGTCTTCCTCTACTTCTTCCTTCCCCTCATCGTCTTCTTTTTCTTCCTCCTCCGCCGCCTCTCCCAGCGTGGACAGGAGGCGACTCCCAGAATGGCTGTCTTCAGTTTGACAGTTATTTTGTGTCATCAAGGAGGCGGGCATATGACATCAGAGGGGGTGGGGTCACCCATTTATGTCACCTGGTGGCCCCGCCCTTACCTATAAAATCACTGTTAAACTGAAGTCCACCCATTCTGGGAGTCTCCTCTGGACGGCAGCAGGAGCAGCGGCGGAGAAAGGATAAGACGACGATGATGAGAGGAAGGAAGAAGCAAAGGAAGACCAAAAGAAGAAGGAGAAGACCAGAAGAAGAAGAAATTGTATTGATTGTAACGATTAAGCACATGAGAGATGTGTGAAATGCGTCTACGTACGTGATTGCATGTTGGTGTCTGTAGTGCCACTGTGGCGACCTGAATAAAGCATGAGAAATTCCTGGATGTGCTGCCTTCCTTCATTTTATACTGTGTGTGTCAATGGACATACAGAGGATGGCTCAGGAGTGCGCCTGCATGAGTGCCCCCATAGGAAGCGGCTTGCATGGTGGGAGTCAGGAGCACCAGTGGAGGACCCGAGAGGAGAGGAGGATCAGGGCTGCTCTGTGCAAAATCGTTGCACAGGGCATGTAACCATAACATGTTTGTTTATTTTTAAAAAGTACATTTACAATCACCTTAAGGCAAGAGTATAGTGTGATATGATCTGAAAAGGTTGGAAACCAATCGTATAATGGATATGTGGATCTAAAAAAACTTTGGGCATAGTTATTTTCCATATCTGAATGTTCGTATTTATATGATCTTCACCAAACCAACAATTGGAGCTTCATGGCTACCTTAATTCAAAATAATGCATACTAGTCTAAACTGTAAATAACTTCAAACAAGTTTGCTTATTTAGTTACACTCAGTATATGTGAATGAATATGCACTGCATAACACTGTACAATATCTTGTCAATATATTTTCCTAAAACCATTTCAGTTAAAAAACGTATAAAAAACCCATAATCTATAGTCATTAATTTCATATCTACATTTTAATGGGATAATTGAAGACGTTTCCCAGAATGGGGGGAAATAATTTTAGAATATGTCCTATCTCAATTAATTAATATTTGAAATTACTCTACCTACAATATGATGAGCTGGCAGAATTATTATACTGTTCAGCAGCAGCAAGAAGTTACTTGTCATTCCCATATTTCCTCCCAAGAGAACATGAAATAGGAATCACTTAAAAACATATTTTAAGTTAAAATATTTCAACCAAAATTAAGGAACATGACTCATAATCTTCACATTTGTTATTACGTTAACTAATTAATATCTGGAAGTCATTTGATTTTAGTTTTACCAGAAATAGTTTTTACATCAGAATACACTCCAACAATTGTAGTGTATGATATAATGCCACACTCACTTACCATGTTCCAGCGTCATCATGTCCTCTATGTGCCATGGCCACTGCCACTTCTAGGTTTTACATAACACATCACTGAGATACCAAAGTGGGTATTTTGACTATAGTCTACGTCTGCACCTGCTTTCACCATAGCCTGCATGCAAAGCTCAATCTCTGCTGCACCAAAGCCTGGTCTCCGGCTCTGCTGCTGAGGATTTAAAGTGAGTTGTGGAACCAGCTCACAGTATAGCATTGAGGGTGTTTTGTGTTGGACCAAGGGTTCAGTAAGGGGTCTGTAAATATCAGAATTCCCTTTGTGTTGAGGTGTAGGGCAATCAAAGAATTTTACAAAATGCCATAGTAAAAGATGGTCAGGTGAAGATATGTGAGAGAGTACAGAGTGGAGTTTTAGACAGCATTCACAGTATTGAGCCCATATTGACCAATGCTTGGATATCTCTCTGTCTGGGGATCACACTTATGCTCCCAGTTCTCCTACGGGTCCCAGATCCACTGCTCACAGGAAAAGACTTTTTAATACCCTCTGCCTCTAGCTTTCAAATGCTTTATATACAGCTGATATGTGTGAATAAAAGGATTGTTATTCGATCTTCCTTCTATCGGGTCAGCTGTTTATATGCCTACAATTTTACTATACCGATGTGCTATGTTATTGCTCCTACTTCTTATATATTATGGTCTTCAATATGTCAACGTTATGTCTAATTAATTACGTATGTACCTGTTGTACCAGGGTATGATACTTATTGTTTTACAAATAAACACATGTTTTTTACATTGACTCCATTGATTAAGTCATTCACAACTTCATTTATAGTCCCAAACTCCCCCTCTTGTTTGGAGATAGGGATGGAGGTTACATGCATCCACGTTCCTCATTCAAAGTCCCCCCATTTCCCCTTTGCTTAAGAGTGGAGTCGTAACTATATAAATTATTATTTAGAGTCCAGGCTGTATTAGGTATGTAGGTGTTGAAACAAAGACTGCCATGAGTTGCTGAAAAAGTTCCAGAGGGATGTTATTCCTGCCGAGATCCATAAGGCAAAGGAGATGTCAGGAACCACAAGTTCTATTGGGGTACTGTAAGAAGTAAGAATGAGAGAAGCTGTATAGGGATGCCTTTTGCCTTTTGAAGTAGTGTTGTCCACTTTTTTTTGTAGCATTGATTACCAAATAAACAGAACTAACCAGACCCTGGAACAGTACATTTGTTCTCTTGTCTCTGTAAACCAGAACAACTGTGTCTCTCCCCTGTATAGGGCCATGTTCGCCTATAATAACCACATAAAATCTAGCTTCAAGGAAACATATTTCTTTCTAGTCTGTGGTAGCACCCCTGGGGTTTCAGTTTCCATCGCACCAGCTCATGCCATGCCTGCTCTAGCCACCAGGCAGATGTCTTAAAATGTTTTGTGGTCCCAGATACAAGAAAGAATTCTTGATTCTGCCTTGAGATCCAAAATATTTTCTGACCACCATCACACCCGGGTCCCTCATTTCCAACCTGTGGATAAAGTCTGGCTTCTACATAGAACCTTCACCTCAAAATTACTTCTCTTATGTTTTCTCTACATTGTATTGCTGCTTTTTAACCTAAACTAGAACTTTGCCATCTTGTATGCTGTCCAAATAAAGACTAACTAAGAAACCACCATAATCCATTCCCTTCACAGTCTCAGTCTTTCTGCATACAGTTTGGACCATTTCTTGCAGCTACCAGTCTCGCTCCTGACTTCTGTGCCTCATATCTCTCTCTCCTCAGTGCCCCGTCATTTAGCACCAACCTTCCTCTGCATCTGTGAGTACCTGTAGCAGGATTTGAGGATAGCCAGCTGCTATGCCCAATGTCCCATGATGGGGTCCCTTGTGAAACACTAGCTACCCCTTAGACTAAGCCACCGCACAAAGGAGCAGGGCCCACATTTCAGTTTGTGACAACATATCTGTTAAAGCATGTCTGAAGCCAGACCTATTTTTCATTTGTGAATAGAGTAGTGAAAAGTTAGAAGTTAGCCAGATTTGTATTGCTGCATGTGCCACCTTTGAAAAAATGAATCCCCTCCTTTTATCCTGATGCCCATCATAACCAATAATATTTATTCCCTACTCTATATAAAACTAAAAATATATATATAATTAGAAGCAGAATATTACAAAACCAGATGTAAATGGAACCTGTGAGCAATGAAATATAGGAATTGCCATTGCTAAATTGTTTTTACAGGTGCATGCATTGGGAATGTATTCTTTATTCCCTACAGTATATAGTGATTCACTCATCTAGAACTAGCATGAGGGATAGGATCTCAGACTATATTGGCTGCACTGGACAACAAAGATCAGAATGGCTTCTATGTAGCCTGTTAATAACTATCATTGATTCAATCTTTTTCCCATATAGGTTTAATTTAAAGCAGCACTCACGTTTTATTTTTAAAACACACATACTGTTGTATGGGATCTTCTGGCAGGTCAGATAGCATGATGTCAAAGAACCTTTTGCACTTGCCTTAAACGTAGAACATAATGGGCTACTATGTGCATGTGTAATAACAATGCAGCTCCAATAACAAGTGAGTACCACTTCTCCTTAACAAATAAACATTATATTTTAAGCACTGTTTATGTAAAATGTATTATTTCAAATATAATTTTTTTGCACATTGTGGTATACTATACTATATTATATGTTCAATGTAGAATGTATTTGGTTTATTGTACAGAGCTTTCAAATGTTTTATTTTGTTTTTTGAACTTACATGGCTTGCTAAGGTTTTCTTTCCTTTCTCTTTGAGAGGATAGTGGGTGCTATTCATTACTGTAGAGAGGTTTTACATTAGCGTTGCCCTCTTCAGTACTGTATTGTTAGCCCTAACCGATTCTCTAGTGCTTCCCTATGCTACTTTGATTTACTATTGTAAGCCTAAAAGCTTGGGCTAAAAGGAAGAGGGCTGAATGATGCTGATCACCAGGCATCCAACCTGGCAATTGACCAGCTACCATGAGAGCAGTGAGGTTTCTGAAGGAACAGCACTGGGTACAATGTGAACACTGCAGTTAGAGATATGCAATTTCAAAAAGTTGGTGCAAATTATTTATTTAAATCTAAATGTATAAATAAATGTACAAAACAACTGGGGATCTGCCATCAGCTTAAATGATAATCTTCTGGCTTGTTAAAAACCAAGCCATAGTCTTTTTGCCATTTATAAATGCTGCACATGTGAATATGGTTTAGGTTAGTGCTTTAAAAATATCTTTCTATGTGCATTTTTTTTTATATACCGGTAAATGTGTATAGGAAAGTCTAGTATTCTTTTTCTCTCTTAGAATGCCCAAACTGATTAAAAACAACCAACATTCAATGTAACCAACACATCTTTTCCAAGCAATCATTTAGTAATCATTTCATAAGATTGGTGATTCTACATCTGCTTTATGTAGATACCCCATTACAAGATTTATTAATCCATCATAACCAATCTGCTTTTATTTTATTGTTATCGTATCATCTGAAATTTGTGATTGCATTCTGAGGGTTATAGCACGTATTACTCTCTATGTATCTTCATTCAGAGCTTTACACTTAATAGCTTTGTTTCACATTGATTTATTATTGAGTTTGTAATATAGGTTATAGGTCTCAGAAATACAGATAAATAGATTCATTACTACAATTACTACAATTCAAGCTTTTCACTGAAGACTTGTGAGAATTCCACTGGGTATGTTTTTGGTATAAGGAATAGAGCATCACCGATAGCATTTTGGGGTTGTCCATCATTTGGAGAGGTCTGGGAATTTCTTTATCCCTGTCTTTGGGTTAAGGTGTATACTTTGATGAATTTTGCCAATGGATAAGTGCTCAAATAATGTGGCAATATTTTCTCTTTTTTCTGACATAACGCATAAAATCTTTAGCTAGCCTGAAATGATTTATTTTTGGCTTCCTTCTGACCTTTATAACACCTGGTCTTTTCTCAACAACATTTGTTGAATTTAATATGTGAGTTTTCAGGCTATGTGTTGTACTTTTCGTCTGAAGCTTACAGTAGTGGATCAAGGTAGCATCCTATATTACAGAGTAATTGAAATTCATATTGACTATACCTATCCATATTTCAGATGCCAAAAACCACAAAAAGACTTACACCAGGAGGGTGTCCAGCTCACAGTGCTACACTCTCCCTGAATTGACCATAACAAACCAAAAAGCTATGTGTGCCATAAATATGACCTAAAATTATAAATGTAAATATAAATACAACAATTAATAAATAATGTGAACTACAGAGTGAGTAGCCCAACACCTAGACACACTACTACACACTAGGAGGAGTGCTGCTGTAGTAAAAGGAACAAAGGGCTTTATTAAAAACAACATATTATGTAATCACAAAATAAAATATGAAAGAGTGCATATAGGCCAAAAGAAAGAGCCCACTCAATGCACAACAATGTAACAAAGAAAGGATGGATGACCAGCCAGTGTCCGGATCACTGTGTGGCCAGCTGACAGGTGAAAAGCTGGGCTAGATGCCAGTAGTCTCTGCTTTTCCTGCTCGGCTCGTTCAATCCCAAGGACAGTTCTCCTATAAAAGTGGGGTCGCAGGGCGTGTTTTCAGGACTCATCCTCTTCCTCAGCTATCCTACACGGGCTACCCGCTCTCGTTTAAACAAACCCCCACAAGCTCCAAAGCATGGGGTGGGAGCAGTAGGGCAGATTGACAGTGTGCTGGATGGAAGGAAAACTAGGGATGGAATAACACCTCTGATACAAAGTGATCAGAGAAGCAAAACAATCCAAATCCAAAAGTCTGCTGGCATTCTGTGATGGCAACAATAAAAAGTAGAATGGTTACATTGTAATCAAAAATCACAGAAATGCCAGTTCAAATGTGTTACTGATGGAAAACCAAACAATGTCAACGTCAGAAAAAACTGAAAAAAAAGGAAAAAAGAAAGAAAAATAAATATATAAATAATAATAAAGATGATATTAGTAAATAAACACAACAAGCTGTGTAAACATCAAAAAATAAAAGGTGCATATAACAGGATTGGATACAAATGCAATAAAAATCAAACAGAAAACGCAGGTAATAGGGAAAATAAATTCAATAATAATAAGTGCTTAAAGCGGAGCTCCACCCAAAAGGGGAAGTTCCACTTTAAGGACTCGTTCCCCACTCCTCTTGAACAATTGGCACTTTCAAGGAGCAGGTACCCGATTTTGACTGGTACCCGCTTCCTACTTCCAAAAATGTGGGTATAGAACCCGCTACACTAGGTTTAAAGTGATTGTAAATGATCACCTTGTAAAACAGCCCATTCATTTTTAGAATTGAAACAAAAGGAAAAATATTTATGAATAAATCTAAAAAAATATATATATATACCTTCCCCCCCCCCTTTTTAAAAGTAATCACATTCCTTCTGCTCCCACTGTTCTCAGCTGCATAAGAGCTGGGGAGAGGAGAAGCAACAGTACACCGAGTTTCCTAGTGAATGGCTGTGCAGGGGGGGTGTGTGAGGACAAGTCCGATCATTGGAGGAGAGCAGGCTGAGTTCCCAGCACAACTAAGGAACTGACCATGGTGTGTTCTCCTGCTTAATGTGGTTAGTTTTTAATAGGAAAGCCAGCAATACAAAGATAACAGGATACTTTTTCATACAAGTACATAGTACAGCAGGCACATATCAAGAATATGAAATGCTGGGGTAACAAACACTTTAAGAGATGAAAGCTTACTGGGTGCAATAATTGTTTTTATATTTTGTGCCTGACTATATACTACCCTAGGTCAGTTGGGGATCCTATCACTTAACAATGGATCACATTGCAAGATTCCCCAATGTCTAACCAACACTTGGCGAATTGTCTTGAACTTGGTGTTGAATATAGTGGAAAAAATTGGACCTCCAGAATTGATCAACTCAGAACAAGAGGACGGGGAAATTTCTGGGACAAAATCTGACCCTTGGAGGAATAATCTTCCTCCCTATTGCAATTTCTAGCCAATCTACAAAATTTGCTGTACGGGATGTGATGTTTCCAGGCCGGATGGTGACTAGATGTCCGCCGGCGACCCGCGATTGCCTAATACAGAGGAAGAACGGGAAACCGTCAATGTAAACACGGCGGTTCACCATTCTGTCAGGCAGCATGACAGTGATCTACTGATCCCTGTGATCGGGATCAGTTAGATCTGTCATGCCCCTGACAGCAGAGCCCCCATACAGTTAGAACACAGTGAGGGAACACAGTTAACGGCAGACACTACCTATCACAGTTTCGGAAGCCATGAAATGCCCAGATAGCACAACACCCACAAAATCCACCCAAATGACCCCATTTTGGAAAGTTGCTTTAAAGCATCTGACCACACCAAGTTCGGTGTGATAAAATGCTTTCCCAATTTCCCAATGGCACTGCTTATATCCAGCAAAACTGAAGTCATGAACTGCTCATAGCTTACCTTGTCTTAGGCCATAGAGATGATTGGAGCCATTCAAGTCTTCAATCAACTCTGGTTCAGCTGGAGGAACCACCGGCTGCATTCTCTGGTTCCTTGGTGGGACAGGAGAGCCTGAGAAAACCATGGAAGATGGTGGGGGGGATGTTCCCTCCCACTGCTTGTAAAAGCAGTCTAGCAGCTAATTAGCAGCTAGAATTGCTTTTACATGAAAGCTGACCGCCGGCTGAAAAGAAAGATACCAAGATGATACCGATACCTGCACTCATCATTCCTGTATAACCACTCAAATCCAGTACATAACAGTACGTCACTGGTCCTTGTTGGGCATATATTGTAATGTTCTTTTTTTAGCTTTCTATTCACACTCCCCACAGTTCACATATAGCAGTGTGAACTGCCACTGGGGGACATGCGATGAGGGAACCCGCAGTGGATTCGCAGGGTTCCCGCATCACTGCAGTGTGAACCGGCCCTAAAGGAAGGATCCAGCCATCCTGACACTTTGTATAGCACATAAGAGTCCAGCAGAGCCAATTGGAATAAATATACAGACACTTTTTTGTACCAGTGCCTGGCCTTATGGGCAAATAAGTACGGCACCAATAACTGGTCGTTAGGTTGTATTTGTGGACACAGAGGGGCATCTCCACAACACCAGTCGCCGTTGGAATTTGGATTGTCGTATCTGCGTGAAGGGAGGACAGAACGAAAATTCTGCGAGCAAATTATTACATCTCAAGCAGGCTCTCTCCCCCTGTCTAAGAGGAGACTCTACAAGCCTTGGGGAAGCCCCGGCAATTAGATTGCATGGTGCCTCATGCATCAATTCCATGATCAAAAAGGTAACTAAAAAGTGGCACGCTTGTGTAATAATTATCCACGTACAAGTGGTACCCCTTTCCGAATAAGGGTGACTCCAAGTCCCAAACAATCTTGCCAGCACTCCCTATTTAGTCTGGGCAGTTGGAGGGCTCCACATGACTATCTTTACCCTCGTAAACCTAAAACTATATGTACAGTATAGGCTGTGGCCATGTCACAGAGCTTATATATCTTGACTCCATATCTGGCACGCTTGCTGGGGAGAAACAGTTTGAAAGCAAGACAGACAGAAAATGTAATTAGGAACTCGTCTACGCAGACGACTTGATTGGGAATAAACATGGCTGCAAATTGTTGGTTGAAGTGGTTTATGAGGGGCCGAATTTTGTGGAGCCGATTGTATTCAGGGTCACCGTAAGGACGACAGAGTTCTTTGTCATTGAAATGCATGAACGGGAGGATCTGCTTGTATCTAGCCCTGGTCATGGAAGCAGAGAAAACAGGCATATGGGGAATTGGGTCAGTGGACCAATATGACTGCAACTCAGACTTTTTACATATGTCCATGAGGAGGGAAAGGCCCAGAAAGGTCTGGAACTGTAAAATCTGGAACCGTAATTGGTTTCCAGTCTCTGGCAAGCATCAAATGGGGATTGGCAGCGATGAATTGACCAGCATACAAATTGCTTTGGTCCACGATAGATCTATAGAGATCTTCCGTGAAAAACAGCGATTAAAAATCAAGAGACGTAAAATCAACTGTTTCCACCTGAATTCCAGGTTGGCCAGTGAATGAGGGAAGTACGGGCGCTGCAGAAGTGGTGGGTTGCCAATCAGGGTTAGCATATGCAGCGGGAAGGGCACTATGGGCTCTGCGGGCCTGTCTTTGTCTTCTCAGCGGCTGCGGGACCCTAATTGTGCTAGCCACACCGGCTTGAACTGCACTTTTGGGACTCGCCACGTCACCAAGTGTTACTGCAGTGCTGGATTGTGTACGACCTGGGTGTACTTGACCCAACAACCATTGCTGGCCGCAAAAGGGGCCCTGTGCAAGAGGCAAACCTCCCTCCACAGGAAAGTTACTGGGGGGTACAGAGCAGGCAGTCTCACTCCCTGTAATCAAGCATCCACAACAAAGTGAAGGAGCTGGAACTGTAATGTATAGTAAAGGGGACAATTCTCCTGGGTCAAATCAGCAATAGGGGAAAAAACAAAAACTATAAGAGGGTGTGATGATTTCCAGAACTGTAAACACCTGACCGAGTCAGGGGCACAAACTTGGGTTACAAATTCCTCAAAAAAGAAAAGGCGTAACAAGTGCTGGAATAGTAAAGTGGGGTCCATGATGGCTTTTCTTCTAGGCTTAGCAATATTGGACCAGTGGCCCATACAAATGATTTTTCCAAGTCTCCACATCATGTCAGTTAGGTGGTGCCACCCGTCCAGAAGCCCAGTGCAGTTACTAAGGATCAAAGCATGACAGACCACGGCAAGGGAAGACATATATACTGCAGCTAATTTACAAGGCACAACAGGTGCAGGGCAAACAGTAAGGTCACCTGCCATTCCTGACAGCCGGCCAGGCCAGGGAGATTAAGCCAACAGGATCCTCCTCACAGTTAAGAGTCATGTTTTAATGCCCAAACAAAACAATCACATATCCGTGGGGTCAGCAATGGGGTGGCAGGGACTCCAGCCAGGCCGAGGCTTCCCTAGGGGAAGTAAGGAAGCATGTTGCCTCTCCATCTTGGACCCTTAGTAGAGCTGGAAACAGGATGATGTAGCGAATGTTGGAGGCTCTCATCGCAGCCTTGACCTGGCTGAACAATTTCCTGATTTTCTACTTCTCCACCGAGTAATCTGGAAAGATCATCAGATGGTTGTTCTGATAGCGGAGATCTCCAATGGCACGGGATGCACGGAGCACCTCCCCCCTATCCCTGAAATTAAGCATTAGGAGGATAAAGATTCTCGGAGGGGCCCCAGGGGGACCAGGCCTAGGTGGGACCCAATGAGCCCTCTCCACTGCATAGTGAGGAGAGAAGTGAGCATCTGGGAACATATTGCACAGCAGGTCCTCCACAAAACAGGCTGGGTTCTCTCCCTCTGCTCCCTCCGCCAGACCGATTATAGGGAGGGTGTTCCTCCTATTTCTGTTCTCAGCATCCTCAGCTCTGTATTCCAGGGCCTTTACCTTCGTCTGCAGCGTACGGATGGCGATAGTATGGTCAGCTACTGTGTCCTCTGTCCTCTGTCTGGCCCACCCTCTGCTTGGTCTCTGCAACTCTGGAGCGGAGCTTGTCCATATCCTGCCGGAGCAGGCCGACACCCAACTGGACAGCCTCCATTTTCGCCGTCAGCATGACCTGGCAAGTGGCTATGGCTGCCATCATGTCTGCCAGGCCCGGGAAGCCAGATAGCTCTGTGGGGTCAGTCTGTGAGGCCATGTTAGCACGGCATTTGGAGCAGCCGCCACTGGGAGCCCGAGGCCGGCGGGGAGCTTCTTCCCCTTCCCAGAGTAGGCGCCCGAGGAGCGGCGTCTCATTCAGGAGTCTGGTAGGTCTGTAGAGGAATAAATACAGCCACAGGAGCAGAATATGTGCCAGCGATTCGGCGGAGCTCGAGCATATGTGACTGCTCACGTTGCCATCTTGGACACGCCCCCCCCCATGTTTTTACCTTTTCAGATGGACCTGTGTAGTTATAAGAGGTCATACATAGCATGTATCAGAACACCTGGTACCAGAACTCCGCTCTGCCACTCCAGTAACCACTCCCACAACATCCTTTTGAAGCTCAAAAGCAATGAACACAACACTCCATAGTGCTCAAGAAAAAAACACTCATATGTATACCTCATAGACAAGCGTTCAGATCCCTCTTGCTCTGTGTAAACAGCAACATCCAAACACTCAGCCCAATGTGATGATGTCACTAGACAGACACTCCCCTCCTGATGCCGTCTGTCCCAATTGGACTTCACCAGAGGTATTGAAATCCCTTAGAAAATAGTCAAGTTAGTTAAAGTGAAACTAAACAATATTTTTATTCCATACACATAATGTATGTGTACTTGATGGCATTATAATCTATTTTTCATAAAGCCATTTCTTACTTTCTTTCATGCCTTTTTGGAACATTCTCCTGACATCTCACCCTGCCTACTTTGGCTTGTTTGTAGTCATGTGTACTGATCTAGGCACACTACACGTCCCAAGTTCATAGTTCATAATCCCTCGTTTTTTT
>BLSH010471110.1:275403-290552 GCA_018402905.1 Glandirana rugosa
CCCACCGTAACTACCCGTGAGTACGCCACCGTGACTATCCACCGTGGCTACCTGTGCGTACGTCACAGTGACTGTCCGTCGTGACTACGCGTGACTGTCCGTCGTGACTACCCGTGGGTACGTCACCGTGACTATCCACCGTGACTACCTGTGAGTACGCCACCATGATTACCCGTGACTGTCCGACGTGACTATCCGACGTGACTCAGCCTATCAGTGCAGCCTGTCAGTGCCCATTAGTACCACCGCATGAGTGTCCATCAGTGCCACCTATCAGTGCCACTGCATGGGTGCCCATCAGTGCTGCCTGTCAGTGCGCATCAGTGCTGCCTGTCAGTGACACTGCATGCGTGTCCATCGGTGCCACCTATCAGTGCCACCGCATGAGTGCCCATCAATGCCACCCATCAGTGTCACCTTATCAGTGCTGCCTCATAAGCGCCCATCAGTGCTGCCTCATGAGTGTCCATCAGTGCAGCCTTTCAGTGCCCCTCAGTTCAGTCTATCAGTGCCCATCAGTGCGGCCTCATGAGTGCCCTTGAGTGCTGCCTCATGAGTGTCCATCAGTGCAGCCTTTCAGTGCCCATCAGTGCCACCTCATGAGTGCCAATCAGTGCAGCCTATCAGTGCAGCCTGTCAGTGCCCATTAGTACCACCGCATGAGTGTCCATCAGTGCCACCTATCAGTGCCACTGCATGGGTGCCCATCAGTGCTGCCTGTCAGTGCACATCAGTGCCGCCTGTCAGTGACACTGCATGAGTGTCAATCGGTGCCACCTATCAGTGCCACCACATGAGTGCCCATCAATGACACCTATCAGTGCCACCACATGAGTGCCCATCAGTGCCACCTACTATCAGTGCCACTGCCTGTCAGTGCTGCCTATCAGTGCCACTGCATGAGTGCCCATCAGTGCCGCCTATAAGTGCCATCGCATGAGTGTCCATCAGTGCCGTCACATCAGTGCCCATCAGTGCAGCCTATCAGTACCCATCAGTGCCGCCTCATGTGTGCCCTTGAGTGCTGCCTCATGAGTGCCCATCAGTGCAGCCTTTCAGTGCCCATCAGTGCTGCCTCATGAGCGTCCATCAGTGCAGCCTGTCAACGCCCATTAGACCCACCGCATGGGTGCCCATCAGTGCCACCTGCAAGTGCCCATCAGTGCCACCTATCATGCCACTGCATGAGAGCCCATCAGTGCTGTATCATCAGTGCCCATCAGTGCAGCCTATCAGTGCCACATCATGAGTGCCCTTGAGTGCTGCCTCATCAGTGCCCATCAGTGCAGCCTTTCAGTGCCCATCAGTGCTGCCTCATGAGTGCCCATCAGTGCAGCATGTCAGTGCCCATTAGTGCCACCACATGATTGCCCATCAGTGCCGCCTATCAGTGCCACTGCTTGGGGGCCCATCAGTGCCACCTGTCAGTTCCCATCAGTGCCGCCTGTCAGTGCTACTGCATGAATGTCCATCAGTGCCGCATATCAGTGCCACTGCATAAGTGCCCATCAATGTTGCCTATCAGTGCCACCGCATGAGTGCCCAACAGTGCCGCCTACTATCAGTGCCACTGCCTGTCAGTGCTGCCTATCAGTGCTACTGATGGGGTGCCCATCAGTGCCACCTATCAATGCCACTGCAAGAGTGCCCATCAGTGCTGTCTCATCAGTGCTCATCAGTGCAGCCTATCAGTGCCCATCAGTGCCACGTCATGAGTGCCCTTGAGTGCTGCCTCATAAGTGCCCATCAGTGCATCCTTTTAGTCCCCATCAGTGCTGCCCCATGAGTGCCCATCAGTGCAGCCTGTCAGTGCCCATTTGTGCCACCGCATGAGTGCCCGTCAATGCCACCTATCAGTGCCACTGCATGGATGCCCATCAGTGCCACCTGTCAGTGCTCATCAGTGCCACATGTCAGTGCCACTGCATGAGTGCCCATCGGTGCTGCCTATCAGTGCTTCCGCATGAGTGGCCATCAATGCCGCCTATCAGTGCCACCGCATGAGTGCCCATCAGTGCCACCTACTATCAGTGCCCCTGCCTGTCAATGCTGCCTATCAGTGCCACCACATGAGTGCCCTTCAGTGCCACCTATCAGTGCTATTGCCTGTCAGTGCCCTCCAGTGCCACTGCATAAGTGCCCACCAGTAAAGGAAAAAAAAATTGTAAAAATAATTAAACTCACCTTCTTTTTGTGTTTGTGGCTATTACAGTAGCTCCAGGCAATCCTGCCCCTCTGGACTACAAAACCCATAATGCTGTGCAGTACAGGAGTATGTGCTCAGTTTTCTCCCCTAAGTATTGCTGCTGCTGGGAGAGTGATTGGAGAAGGGAGCAAAGGTAAGAGAAGAGGGGCGGGATGCTGGGAGAGGAGATGGTCATGTGTCCCCCGGATCATGGCCGGTTCCAATCTAGCAATCTAGTGGACAACTAGGGAGGAGGAGTGGTGGCTACAAGTAGGACACACTCAGGCTGGAGTTGCTCCAGCTCCTCCTCCCCAGGCTCTGCATGCGAGTACTACCGCGTGGCATAGGGATCACAGACCTGGCTCCTCTCACAGCCAGTGTGGACCCCATCCACCGGGAAACTGCCTGCCCAGGATCGACGCGGCAAAACTGGGGACTAAACCGGGGACGGACGGACAGGGGCCGGGGATGTCTGGTCACCGTAACTTATTTCCCATCTAATCATTTGGCCAATTACCTATTCTGCTAAACTGCTGTGTGTGGCGTCACTTCCTGAATGTCAGACTAGGCCCTATTTAAAACAAAGAGTGGATACCACTATCTGCTTGACACTGACTATTATTCCACACTGCTGCCTGCATTTTACACTGTTAGTCAGTGTAAATTTCTGTTACACTGGTGATCAGTGTAAATCCCCCTTTACATTGGTGCTCAGTGTAAATTCCCCAGTTATATTGGTGGTCTATGTAAATGCCCCATAACATTGGTGGTCAGTGTAACTTCCCCTTTACAGTGGTGGTCAATGTAAATCCCCCTGTTATATTGGTGGTCAGGTTAAATTTCCTTGTTTCAGTCAGTATAAATTTCACTGTTGTATTGGAGGTCAGTATTACTTTCCCTGCCACATCGATGGTTGGTGTAAATGCCTTTATTCTATGATTGTTCAAAGCAGAAGAGCCCTGATACATAATGTTTAGTGAAGTGCCACCAATAGTTGGCGTTCAGTGGGAGAAGGCCTCAATACATTGGTGTAATTGGGTGAAGGTGTCTGTGGGAAAAGAACCCAATTCAAGTCATTAATTTTCTTGAAACAGAAGCCCCTATGGACATGCTACCTACTGTACACTTTGTGCCGGAACTAGGAGGTAACATTAGGTACTACCAACAGACTTTGAACCCAGCCAGGGTACTTTGAAAGTACATTGGCCATCATTTGGCCACTGTGGTTTTGGGGCCCATTACAGGCAAGGTTATCCCCTATCTGTAATGGGCCCCAGAATCTCAAAAGCTCCTGTGCACATAAACAGGCTGCATAGCTGACATGCCTGCCACTGAATCAGTGTCTCTTACATGGCTGTTCCTTGTACAGATCACCATCATCTGGAAGTCAGTTCAGTAGTTAGCCTCTGCTCATGATAACCCAATACACAAAGCTCAAATTGCTATCCTTTTTCATCTTAGTGGACAAGAAATGGTTGAGAACTGGAGCACTGGTGTGCAAATTAATTTGAGCCAACAAACCTCATTTCCTCTCTGCATAAGTCCAGAATAAGTAAGAGTAGGGTGACCAGGCCTAACAATATATTTCTATATATACTGTATGTAATTGAAATTCAAATCTCTGCAGCCTCCTTACTTTAAACCCTCTGATAGAAATTACTGTAAAGAAAATGTAGAACTAAAATTCCAAAGTCACAGTGTGAATGCTTGACTGCTGTGAACATCCTTCCAATTTTTAAGTCATCTGAAATAATAGCCTACTTTTCATAATACTTTATATCCAAGTTCTGTTTACTTGTACTGCATAACATTTTTTTAAAGCCAAATGTTTGCATTTCCCCTCTTTTTAATCAAATCTCTCTACTTTGTGTCTAATGTGCATATAAAATATCATAGTACATTTAGCAATAATGGATGCTCTCCGATAAACATTCTTTATTGAAATGTTTGCTTTTCCTTTTTATTGCTCTCTTGTACAATAGCTTCTAAATTGGATCACATGCATTCACTGCCATACATATTAAAAAGAGAAATGTAGCTTAGTAAAAATCTCAATTTTAGATGTTCCAAAATCATACCGTTTTCTCATGTGGTGATTATTTATGACACCTGTATCAAATAAATGTACAAGCATTATTAAGTTCACATGATAGAAAACTGCAAGGTAGCATCTGGTAAACTAATATTAGTTTTGAACCAGCAGCCATGTTACATTTGTATAACATTTCTCAGATGGTTTAATGCTTACATACATAATGTAAATTATAACAGATCCAAGTAAATGAGCATGGAGCCTGCAAACAATATTACAACACATTTGTTTTTAAATGCCTACAAATTGGTAAGGATTGTGTAGTAGAATATTGGAGACAACACTGGATCTTACCTATTATGGCTGAAGACCTACCCTTGTGTCTCATGTCTACATGTAGAAGTGGTGATAACATGTAGCATTGTAGGTTTGGGAATAAGCAGTATTATCACACAAAAGGAAACAGTTCACGTTTGTGCTAAACCCAGTGCAGCAATAATGGTTTGTAACTACCATTACTACTAGCTTGGTATTTCTGTAAAGCCCTAGTGTACAAAGGGCTGTATTTATAAAGATTCCTGAAATAAGACCTGCAAATATTGCCCATTGCTACCAATCACTCCAACTGCCTTTATTCTAGTACAGCTTGTAAAATTATTGTTTGCTATGTAAATGGGTAGAATCAATAAAAAGAGTCTAAGACAAGGTTTAAGGGCAGTACACACGGGCCGAATCGGCAGCATCGAATGGTTCAATAGAAACCGGCCGACATTCGGGCCATGTGTACAGCAGTCAGTCTGACAGAAGGGCATGACTGGCAAAGGGTCTCCCAATCGGCATCCGATCAGCGCTCTCAACCAATGGCTCAGAGCGTTGACTGGTGCGTTCTGGTGTCAGTACACAATAGTGCAGTGGGGGAGAACAGTGTACTAACATTGCATAGTTAGTACAGCAGCTCTTCCCGAGCTCTTCAGTTTTTTTTGTTCAGCCCGCAGGGTTGAACGAAAAAAAAAACTGATAGTGTGTACCAGTCTTTATCAAACAGGTGCATTTGCCAATAGCAACCGATCAAATTACATACTTTATTTATTTTTACACAAATGAGAAAATGTCTGAGTTTGTAAATGCCTGTAAATATATTATGTATCCACTTGTTGGCTATGAGGTCCCAGAAGGGGGAAGTGGAGAGAGAGAGAAGGTCTTAGCCACACGTCCTGTCCATGCTGCTAAACCCAGTCAAAAGTCAGTCAGAAGGGTCAATTATGCAAGTATTCCTATGATCTAATGGTTTAACTGCAGCTGCTGGGTGTATATCTAAATCCTTGTGACAGGCAGAATATCTCTGCCCTGCCCTTGTTATTATTGCACATGCACAGTGCCAAATAGCTAGGTCTGTTGCTACTGTATGTGTAGTAGTCACCTTCCAGTATATTGGTAGGTGAGCCTGTTAATTAAAATATACAGGGGTTGTACAAAAATGCAGAAACACTATATGATGTGCAGGTGTAAAAATAACAACATGCTTTGCAATAAAAGCGGAAGTGATGTAACATACTTTTTCTTTCACTGTGTGGTGAGACACCTAGCTAGCCTCAATTCCGTCATTCAATGCACGTTGGTAACGCGGAGTCATGTCAGAGCTTGAAAGTGGGCAAATTGTTGGTGCCCGCTTAGCTGGTGCCTCTGTGGCTGAAGCTGCCAATTTATTAGAGGTGTCGCGAAGTACAATATCAAAGGTTATGACGGCATATACAGTTTCCTGGAAAACGTTGTCTGATAAGCATAAGCGCAGTCGACATGGTCAACTGACTGAAAGAGACAAAATGACAATGCGCAGGATTGTGATCCAGATTATTTCATGAAGAGTGGTATCAGATTCCACTATACACCATTCAAGACTTATATTTGTCAATTCCCAGGAGAATTCAGGCTGTTTCGGATGCCAAAGGTGGTCAAATGCCATATTGGGTAAAGATTTTGTTCTTTTACCATACTTGTTTCCATAATTTTGTTCAACCCCTGTAGTTTATATGCAACTCCTGTTATTCTAATTAACCCTGACCTTTCTAGTCTGGGATTCTATAGCTAGTTTTAGCTCAAAGCTTAATGACCAGCATAGTTCAGAGCCAGGTTAGGCAAATGGTGGCCACTAAGGGATCATTAGCTTAGAGGTCCTGTTGCATGTCAAATTACAAACTATTAGGGAGGGACTAAAGTGCAGGGTAGATTGGCTGACTCTGAGTTCCAGTGCCACAGTTCCAGTGGCACACTACAGTTTCTTCCAGTGAAAAGCTCTGTTCCAGGCAGGTTGGACAACAGTTGGAGAATCTCCCGTGACCACATATCTTGTCTTCAGGTCTCTGACACAATGTCAAACACCACATCATCCTCAGGGACCCCTGCATTGAAGTTTGCCATAACATTTATCTTGAGGTATCTCTATTAATAACTATACAGTATATACCCAGGAATATGTGCACAATTCCACCAAGACTCCTATTGGGCCCTTTGCTGATAATACCTGTTTGTTCATTGAATGTAAGTACTGTTATTAATCTCTATGTAGCTTGTGCTATTTCTATACTGGTGTGCATCTATATACCAGTGGTTAATGTTATACAGTATACTGCTTGTAGTAGTTCTTCTGCTCCTAATTACTCTGTTTAGATTACTGAATAATTTCCCAACTTTATTATCAAACACACTCTTCCCCCCAAAAGTCGGCTACACTTTTTTTCAGGCTTTTGTTCTTTTGTTTTCACCTGGTGATCCTGCTGGTAACACACATCCTGTTTGTGGATGACAATGCTCACTTACTGTACTGTATTTATGGAGGAGCAGAGTTGTCTCATAATTTACATATGTTGTTTACATAATTGTTTTTAGGATAGGAACATTTTCAGCAATACCTGAAAAAAATACCTGTTGATCTTGGCAAAAATATAGTGTCCTTGTTACTTCCTGTGGTGACCTGGAAGCATAAACAATGTTATCTTACTTTTGTAAATTGCTAATCTCATCATCCCAGATGAAATGGGAATGAACAAATGACAACTTGTTTTAAGTCTAGCTTGCATGGCAGCTGTGATCCCCTGACACAGTGGAGAAGTGAGCGTGAAAGTGTGTCCTTCACAGTCTCACTAAGTGAAAATAAGAAACAGAGGGCTCAAAAATGAATGCAGTCACTCCATCTAAAAACGGGTAAGCTATAATATACTACATTTTTGTTTTTGAGTTTAGATAAATGCTAAGCATCCCACAGGAGCTCATACCAGCCCACTGATACTCTCAGATATAGAAAGTATATCTCTATGCATGGCAGTTACACCATCCAGGGCTGCCCAATCAAGATGTCCAAAGGTGCCAAACATGCAACAAAATTGGGTAAAGATGGCCTCAAGGGAGTTTGTGGATTAAATCAGAGGGATGGTGAGATTAGGGTTGGTAATTCTGATTTGAGAGTTATTAAGTACTCACATCACACCTTTTGCACCAATAAGTGGTTAGGACACTGCTAACCCCAGTTACAGCCAGATTTTGCAGATGCCCTTTTTTTCTCTGGTTAGCTAATATTGAATTTGAAGTTTGTGTATGTGTGCCTTTGATTACATCAGCTCACAACTGGTGTTTTCACAAATTCTTACAACCAGTTAGATCTTTATAGATTGTTATAGATTTGCGAATTTCCTTAACTTCAGCTAAGTATTGCACATTTCTGTTAAATAAAAATAAATTTTTAAGTAATTATCAATTCACAACTAACAGACAAAATGGCTCAAGTAACTAAGCTATTATGATTATTATTTGCTGTAGCGGTCACAATTGTCAGTAATGAGAGCTCCGAAGAACTGAAATTAATCACAATCACATGAATGAAATGATATCATTAAGGAGAATAACACAGGTGGGACCGGGCAAATTAAGCCCAAAATCTACTATGCATAATTCATGTAATATTTTCATATTCATTTATCGATATGAATGAGCAGGTTCCCAGACAGCAGGGACATTTTTTCATGTGCCCGATACTGGGCTTAAAAAGCAAGAACAGTTCCACATTTTAAAGGAAAACCACACAGACCCAGCTTTACTAGTGTGGCTATTTAGTGACATAAAATGAAACACACAGCTTTTTGTAAAGCAAGAATTTTACGGGATGACAGAGCACACAGCTTAAGTGCCTTGTACTATTAGGTACAACAAGCATCCCTCATTATTCTACTTAACTTTTGACAGTTTAGCCAGTAATAATAAAAAGGTATATGTCCTAGACCTAGACATACTATAGTAACATAACATACAGTATATTAATAACTGAAAAACATGGTCTTCTTATGATGAAATAAAGTTAATAGGCTGAATTGTAAATTGGGCCCTGCAAGTTGTTTTAATTAGACATGATTTTATGAATTTTGGTTGAAGAGTATATGGAGCAATCTATTCATCAAATAATTAGTATTAACATTTAGACACTTGGCTTGCATTGAACACTGTGAATCCACTGAACATGTGTATGTAATATATGTATATAAATACATTTTTAAAATCATTCCCAGTTGTTAGCAATATCTTCTCCCCTTCTGGAAACATTAGATATCAAAGGCACCTGCAAATAGGTGGCTGAGTTAAAAAGGCAGCCACAATGTTTTCCCATCATTATTATGGATGGTAATCTCAAAAAAGGTTATTTGCACATTATCACAATATGCCAAACCAGAGCTAGGATCAGAAGATCAGAAAAACAATGCCCGATGTAACAACATAGGTGATGTTAGCAGAGGGGTGTCACCTAAAATGACAAACGTTGTGTGCCTACAGGTTGCAGTGATAAAGCTGTGGGAAAAGCTCCTCTAATAAATGACAGCCTTACAAATGTCTTCACACACACATCTCTCCTACATGAGCCAATACTTTACAGGAATCCTGACATATTGTACATATATCATTAGAAAACTACAGCCTGACAATTTGAACATATGGTAGCACTTGCAGTCAACTAGCATATCACTGCTTACCAGTATAAAGTGCTGCTTCTGTATAGGAATCACATAGCATATGCACTATACTATCCAACTATCCAACGTACATACGCTATACAGCTTTCTAGCAAATATGAAAATCAGGAAAACTAATACTGCACAAAGGAAATAGTGTGCTAGTGAAAAAGTGATGTATTCCTGCTGGTATAACACACTTGAGTGTAAAACTTAGAGCAATAAAAAAAAAGAAACGCACTTACACCACTGTAACAATACCCAATGGATATTACTCCACCTGGATATAAACAAAGTGTTGTGAACACTACTAAAAAAACACCTACTGGGTGGGGCAAACTTGTGCAAAGTATGCTAATAAGGTGCAAATTTATGTGAACACATCATACACTTTGTTTTTAAACAACAAAGCCTGCAAGTACTGATGCGCATCTATAGGTCAATAATTAAATAGACCGAATATCATATATATCAAGTAAACTCAAAATAAATGACATAAGGTATGACAGTATCTAAATCACTGTGCAAATCTGCTGTGCAAAAAACAGTATAATATGCAGCTTTAAAGTGCAAAACAGTGCTGAAAAGGAGAAAATGTGTCTCCGTGCAAAAAGAAGAGTAATTTCTAATCCCAAGGAGTATTCTTTTAAAACCAGGGTCAGGAGGGATATGCAGAAACCAATTCCAGTAAAAAGTCCAAAATGACAGATACAGTACGAGCCTTCACCCAGCAGTGCACCCCAGTGATAAATCCTACTCACCAGATTGCCATGATTCTCATTACAAGAATCAATAACGCTTTGTGGTCAAGCCTTTGGTGTCCAAAAACGATGTTCTTGCATTGCTTTCAAACGGTCAGTGAACAGGTGAATCCAACAACCAGTAGGTGAAAAATGGACTTTATATGGCTCGCACCAGCATGTACCCAATAGCGGGAGAGAAGGATAGGGGCCACATGGTGAAGTACGTAACAATTTAGGATATATAAAAACAAGACAAGCTTACAAGCGTGTGGATGGTGCAGGGGACGCTGATGCGCTCCACCTGCATAGCAAACTAACGGAAGTGACGGGCCCGACCTTTTGTTAGAAGAATATCAGCTTGATACTTTATTAATGCATGTGTAGCACCCTTGTCCTAAACAGGGCTGCTAGCAAATTTAGTTGTGCTAGGTGGTAACTAGGCTGACTAATTTGTAGTATTTGATCCACTGATTTCTGTCCTAGCCACTTGTAATTGTACATAAGTTATTCTTACCTGTTTCGTGTGGAATGCCACACGTACTTGTTATTACAGTTCATCCTTTCCTGCTACCCCTCCCTATCCACTTTTTGCCAGGACATCCACTCTCAGGATTGAGAATATGTTTTTTCTGTTGCAAACTCCGGGATGTACTTTCCTTGGGGAGATTGTTGCACCTTTGTCCTAAACAGGGCTGCTAGCAAATTTAGTTGTGCTAGGTGGTAACTAGCCTGGCTAATTTGTAGTCTTTGATCCACTGATTTCTGTCCTAAGCCTGAGTCCAGTGTGCAGTCTCTCTCTTCTGTCAATAGGTGGCACTGCTGCTTTTGGCATTAGGATGATAGATTACAGTGAATTCAGGTTATGAGTAAATATGTTGTCTCAGCCAATCAGCAGGATTTTCTTTGGCCGTTGAGCATGCTGGGATAGTCTATTTATTTGGAAGGAGTCAGGTGATTGGGGTTCTATCCATCCCAGGCTGGGGGGATGTATGTGGAGCAGCAGCTGAGGGTTAGGCCTGAAGCCTGAGGCCTAGCCACGTGTGTAGAGGCTCAGCCTGAGGGGAGCCTGATCATTGCCAGAGGTAAAGGAGAGGCAGTTGCCACAAAGGGACGACAATTCCTGTTACTGGAGGCAAGTGCAGAAGGGTTGGCGTTCTAAAGGAGTACCAGAGCAGACGCTTCACCAGCCGGGGATGGTGAAGTAAGTGGGAAAGCTTCAGTAGAGATTCATCCAGGAATATAGCGGGTAGCTGTGAGTAAAGCTTGAAGGAGTACAGCGGGTAGCTGTAAGTAAAGCTTGAAGATAAGTACAGCTGGTAGTTGTGAGTCAAGCCAGAGGGGTCCAGCAGTTAGCTTTGAGTCCAGAAACCCAGCGGGTAGCATGGGTGCAGCTTGAAAAATATAGCGGGTAGCTGTGAGAAGAGCTTGGGGGATCCAGCAGGTAGCTTTGAGTCCAGAAACCCAGCGGGTAGCATGGGTGTAGCTTGAAGAATATAGTGGGTAGCTGTGAGAAGAGCTTGGGGGATCCAGCAGGTAGCTGGGAGTCCAAGAAGTCTAGTGAAAGACTGTGAGCTAAGCCTGAAGATTACAGAGGTTAGCTTTGAGTGAAGCTTGAGAAGTCCAGCAGGTAGTTGGAAGTTAAGCTTGAAGATCTACAGTGGGAGACTGTGAGTGACGTGTTGCTATAGGAGGCAGCAGTTGCTACAAAATACAGATTGCTGCATTCAGCTTAAAGGCCCTTTTTCTGTATCGCTGTCTGCCTAGTTCTATTTTTGTCTGCAAAGTCTGCCAGTTTGCTATTGCATTTGTCTAAGGGTGTCCTGTGCCCTAACCCTCTCTCCCCTGTTCCTGTTAAGAGAAATAAAACTCTCTTTGTTCATTTTTAAAAGTGACTGGTGCCCATTATTCTATCTTTCACTACACCCACTATCCCTAGTAACCTGCACCCTGAGGAGGAATGTCAGCTCTCCCTTACTCTGGAGGTCACCATTAGGCCTCTAAAGTCAGGGAGAAGGCTACACATGCTAAAGTTTTCATATTATAAACACTGCAATTGTTCTTTAAATGCTTCAACAGTGTCTGATCGTAAGAAAACAGTGTCTGATCAAAGAAATATGCATAATTATAGGAATCTTGTGGGTATTAAATATCCAAATGATAATATAAATGTTGTTAAGTACTGATATAGATGGATCAGTGTTTTTAAAGTGATTCTTCGAAAGGATATACATCTTTTACCTTAAAATGTTAACTTCACCCAAAAGTGCAAATTACACTCTTTTTCCTCCTCTTTCACATTTGGTTGATATTTTTTGGGGACAAATCACAGGTCCCAGAATGCTGTGTGACCATTCACAAAGCACAGCACTACTTGCGCATGCGCAATGAGCAGCTAACTGTGAATCCGACAGTAGTCACAGCCGGCTGCTCACAGTTAATATGTCAGCGCCGGGGACCCAAGACCGGTGAAGAAACCAGCTTGGGTGAGCACAGTGCTGGATCCTTGGACAAATAAGTGTTTGTTCATTAAAAGTCAGCAGCTACAGTTTTTGTAGCTGTTGAATTTTATTTTTTTACATACCAGACTGAAGTTCCTCTTCAATGCATTGATGCATTACAGTAAAATTGTCCTACTAGTTGTATTGCCCCCCTCACCTCCTTTTATACTTACTTTCTGCAGAGATCTTTAAAGCCTCCATCAACCACACACACACAGTCTTAGAGGTTCATCTAAGGAGATGAGGGAACAACTAAATAACGCTTGATGCAAGGAGAGTGTGGAGGACTCTATGGACAAGTTTAAAGAGGAACTGCAGTCTGTTCACATAATTTGTAATAAAAACATCTTTGCCATTCTGAAGCTTCCCTCCAACCACTTTGCATATTATTTTATATATACTGTGATTCTGTACTTGCCAAATATGCTGCAGAAATCTCCCTCCACTGAGTCTGGCTGCAATTATTTTAACTGCGGGCATCTGAAGCTGCTGCCTGTTCACTTCCTGGATTTATACAGACACACAGAGGCACACCTCCAGCCTCATTGGCCCTCTTATGACTCACCCACCCCCCTCCCTTCCTGGCAAACTCTCATGAAAGTGAGAGAGAGAGCTGTGCATGATGTCAAACGCCGAAGCATCTTTTCCAGCCACGAAACAGGAAGTGGGCTGTATAAGGTATTTACTGGCAGAAAAAATAAGTTTTACTATCCAAAGTTAAAGCAACAAAGGCAGAGGATTTAATAAATGGAAACATGAAAACATTACTGAAATTCTGCTTTAAGTGATCACAGGAAAGTGAAAAAGGTGCACAGTAGTGAAGATCTGGAGTATTTTTTATGAACTGTTACACTGGGAAATGTTCCTTTGGACACAGAACCTTATATAAAAATTTTTGCATGATTTTTTTTTTTATATGAAATTCACTGGGAACATATTTTTTTTAGTTATTTGGAATTATGTGCACTATTATCATGTTTGCATAGAGTATGAAACCCCCCTGCCCCAAAGCACCCCCCTGTGTTGAGGGCATGTGGCCTGGTGTGGTTCGGGGGGGCGCTTACTTCTTCCCCCCTTTCCTGGCCTGTCAGACTGCATGCTTGTATAAGGGTCTGGTATTGATTTGGAGGGCCCCCCAAATAAAAAAAAAATACAAATTTTGGCATGGGGTTCCCCTTACAATCCATACCAGACCCAAAGGTCTTATTGCTGGCAATGTGTTTTACTTACATTAAGCTGTCAGCGGGGAACCCCGTTGACAGCTGATGACTCATCCATTGTTAGGGACATGGTGGCCAGCTTCCCGGCCTGCTCCTTAACAACCAGCTGTTTACTGGGTTTTAACCAATTCCAGCCCAAGCCAAGTCTGGCACTCCTCTCCTGCTGTAAAAATCATAACTTTTTTGCTAGAAAATTACTCAGGCCCCCAAACATTATAAGTTTTTTTTAGCAGAGACCCTAGGGAAAAAAATGGTGGTCATTGCAATTTTTTATGTCACACGGTATTTGCGCAGCAATTTTTCAAACGCCTTTTTTTTTGGAAAAAAAACTTTCATGAATTAAAAAAACCTAACATGTCACGCTTTAAAATTTAAAACACTAGTGGAATGGTGCCAAACTTCTGTACTTAAAAATCTCCATAGGCTATGCTTTAAACATTTTTACAGGTTACATTTATCTTTATTGTTTATTTTATTTATTTATTTATTTTTTACACTTTACCTCTAAAAGTTTTTTTATTCCTATTACAAGGAATGTAAACCTCCCTTGTAATAGGAGTAGGAATAGGACATTACAGGTCCTCTTTACAGAGAGATCTCGGATCTGTAAGTCCCCAGATCTCTCCTTTAGACTGGAAATCTGCTGGCGCTGGAAGTGACATCATGGCATCGCTCTCGGCCTCCGAAGGTCATAGAGATGGCCGGGGACCATCTGGCCCTCGGTCAGCTCTATGGTAAATGGCCACCATAGGCTGATGCATTCCCTCCCACCACCTGTAAAAAACGCCAGCAAGAAACGCTAAAACATTAGCGTTTTTTTGTCTATTGTGCATGAAGCTTTAAGGATAAGTGTTTTTTTTTTTTTGATTGAAAATGTATACTTTATTTTGCATAATAATAAAATATACAAAAAACAAAATACTTTGTCGGGGTACATTCTCCCCTGTACTGCGACGCAGCGCATAAATACACTACATAACAATACAGTTTCAAGCATACAAATAAATACATTCACAATACATTCACAATACATTGCGGTATGATGCCTGACGTGTTGTGCGGAGTAGAGTTACCCCGAAACCTCACATCGTGCATGACGCCGCTAACCCCAAAAAGCATTTACCTGAAGAACACTAAAACGTGTTGCTTCAATCATGTTATCTTATCACTTTAAGCATATCAACAAGTATCAACAAGTATTTATTTAAAATGTCTTAGTGCACGGGGGGAGGGGGGATCCTTAGACCTCCTCCTCCTTAAAGTCCATCAGGTGATAGTCTCTGAGCAGACTGTGGACCAGTCTGCGACAGTCCTCGATGGACATCCTCTCCCGTTGGTGGATAAGGCACTTACGGGCACACCAAATAGCGTCCTTAAAGCAGCACAGTACCCGCCAGGCACTCTCGATGTCCTCTAGGGAATGAATCCCGCTGAATAGTCCGTTCAACACACTGAGGTGTGTGATGGCCTTCTGTGG
>BLSH010471110.1:322761-338638 GCA_018402905.1 Glandirana rugosa
AATGGACGGTTTTATAAACAACTAGACAATTGTCTTGAAAAAAAATAGTTTGTTAAGGACAGTTTGTTGAATCGAAACAGTCACTAATCTCAACTCGCTTGTGGACCTGCAAGCCCAAGCCTCCCAGGCTTGCTTGAAACCTTTTTTCAGGCCCAAGCCGTGGCTTGCAACGAGCTTGAAATAAGGCATGGGGCTTGGGGTAACTTCAGTTACCCCTGGGCTTTAAAATCCGTGTTTTTACCGACATTGTTTCAGGACCGTTCACGATCTCCCTACGTTTTCCTTCATTTTACCCCCATTCTCATCCCGTTCACGGGATGTTTTTTTACCCCTATATCCCCATTTTTTTGTAGGGCACTTGCCCTACTCTTACCCCCATTTTACTTCCTTTTGCATCCCTCTAGCACTTGCCAGGACTTTGTTACAGCCATTTTTGTGCCTAAAATTTCGGGTCCCCATTGACTTCAATGGGGTTCGGGGTACGGAATAAAGTTCGAGCAACGTTCGGTGCCGAACCCGGACTTTTTTCCAAAGTTCGTTCGGACCCTCCGAACCCGAACGTCCAGGTGTTCGCTCAACTCTAATCACTGACAAAGCTAAGTTGTTTGACAGGAATTGTTTGATAAAAAAAAGTTCTGTTAACAGATCAACAAATATTTTGGCAGGTAAGACAGCATATGTTTATGTATTTCTGCTATGTATTAAGTTGTTTGCATGGACTTACATTAAATGTATTCCCTACATTCAGGTAAACAACGTTCTACCACCTTTCTGTGCGCCCCCATCCTTAATACTAACCTAAGTCCTGTATCAATCTAGAGCTGTACCTGGCTGCATCTGTTCTCTCCATTCTCCCCTTTCTCAAAAGCTTGTTTTACCTGCCAAGTTATTTGAATTCTGTTTGGCCAGTCCTAGGATTTACACAGGTTTGTCACACAGCACAGCCCTGTTTGGTAGAGGTGTGGAAATGCTGCAGTTTTTTTTTTGGAATTACAGGTCTGCTCCCTACACCCAACCTGTGACTGGACAATGAATGGAGAAGTAGTACACCAATTAACTCTTTGCCGCATTGCATTCTCCTCCTATCAGCAAGCTCATTGCTCTACAGTCCATCTGATTGGCTTTTTTGTGCTGCTTATCTCTCCCTCTCTGTGAGTTCTGCTATGCAAAAATTGCAATAGACTGATACCAAAGGAAATTAGGGTACTTACACTGCTTTAAAATACATTTAAAGATGCATTATTGAATACAGTGCTGTATTAATTTGTGTCCTTTGTACCTGCCTACAAGTCAGCTTAGAGAGTTTAAAGTGGTTGTCAACTCTTGACAACCACTTTAAACTACAGATAAGCCTGTAATCAGGCTTACCTGTAGCTTCCCTGTATATCTCCTAAACCTGTACAGCTTAGGAGATATACGCTATACTGGTGTCATTCGCCACATGCGCAGTGAAGAAACAGCCTCCGTGCCGTTTCTTCACTGAAAGTGTGCTGCGATTGGCGGCTCCTGCGCGGAGAGTGACGTCACGCGACTCCGGCCAGTGACAGCGCGCCCCAGAAGGAAGAGGGGTGAAGATGGATGCTTCCTTCTGTGAGGACAGCGCGGGCGTCGATGGAAGGTAAGTGACACACAATAGGCTAGTATGCAATGCATACTAGCCTATAATGCTTCTACATTGCAGATGATTAAGAGGAAGTAAACCAATCAGAGTTTACATCAGGGTTTACTTCCTCTTTAAAGATTTTCATAAATATAATTTGCAATTGTTTAATTTCAAGATGCAAAAACACAATGGTCCCAAACCCATATAGTATACATTATACATAAAAAAAAAACCATACAAATATGACTCTGTTTTTCACTCTTCTAAAGAACTCAAATATGTAAATTGAGTCTATTTATGTCTGAGATTTTTCCCTGTAGGAGTTAAAATGTATGCAGGGATGTTGTATTCTACAAACATTAACTTGTAAATGGTGTGGAATATATTTAATTTATGACTGAAGAAGAAAAGAGTGTAAATGAACAATTCAGGGAATTCTGTATGGCATTTCAATCATCTCCTGTAGAATGAACATTCTATGCCACAATGTTCCTTTGTTAGTCTTGAGCTTCATTTTGGACCATTTTTGATGCATATTGGGCCATTGTAGGAGTTTCCATTTTTTTCCTTTAAATGGCATTACTATGAATAGGAGTTGGTTCACGATACTCTGGCTTTTGAAACAAAGACAAAATGAGTTTAAATTTCCATTGTTTGAACTGCAGACAAAATAAAAGAATTGTAGGCATAAGATTGTATGGCCCTGCATTGTTTGTCTTTCATTTTCATTCCGCATACAAAACCTGTCACACAGACAGAATGTGACTTTGACAGAGAGAGTAAGAGAAAACAAATGGAGTTGAAAAGTCATTTCCAACTCTGCAGAGTATTTTGTTTTTCCTGCCATACCATATAACACATCCTTTCTCAACAGTTCTATATTGAAATTCAGCCAGTGACCAAAGGTGAGACCCACAAGCATTAAACCAAACAAACAAGTTGGGTGTACGTGTTGATGCAATGCCTGTGCAATGGTTATTGTAAAACGATTCTCATGGTCTTAAAGAATAATGTTACATTTCTTGCAGATACAAGACAACACAAAGGTTACAGCAAAGGCAAGATTTTATTTTGGGTTGGTTTAACTTACTCAAGTCCAAACTTTTTGTGTTTTCAAGAACTTTTTGACAAATAATTTAGACATTTTTTAAGCCATGAGCAGTTGGGTTGGTAGTTCTCTGATATGAACTCTTATTTTGCATGACTGGGAACTTCTGCTATTAAAAGAACAACTACTGGATGAGTTTTTTTTTTTACAAAGCATTTTAGGTATATTTTGTGGGTACAAGTGGACTGTGGAATATGTTTGCCATGCATATGTCAAGCCCTATAGGGATCTATTAAACCATGCCCCTTTACAGGGCCGGCCCTACCAAGGGTCCCAGAAGGTCCATTGGACCCAGGCAGCACTTTGAGAGGGGCAACAAATTTAACCATGTCCGCCTCTCCTTTTCTTCTATTTACCCAGCAAATTTACAGCCAAGATTTTTATTCCAGCAGTTTTGTGTGTCATGATGACAACTGCCCCCCCGGGCCACTCCGCCTGCCCCTATACTACCCTAGCCTGCTCCTATACTGCCCTAGCCTGTCTATATACTACCTTAGCCTGTCTATATACACTAGCCTGTCTATATACTACCCCAGCTCGCCCCTATACTACCCTAGCCTGTCTATATACTACCCTAGCCTGCCCCTATACTACCCTAGCCTGTGTATATACTACCCTAGCCTGCTCCTATACTGTCTTAGCCTGTCCATATACTACCCTAGCCTGTTCATATACTACTCTAGCTTGTCTATATACTACTCTAGCCAGTCTATATATTACCCTAGCCTGTTTATATACTACCCTAGCGAACCCCTATACTACCCTAGCCTGTCTATATACTACCCTAAGAACAAAGAACAGGTTGGCAGCACTCCATGGAATGTTTAAAAAGCTTGCCATTTATTTCACGAACAGCCACATACAGGGAAAGAAACGTAGATGCGTTTCACTCGATAGATACAAGCTTAATCACTACAAAGACAGTGTGCAAGTGATCAGCTTTTTGAAGTTGTAGCCACAATAGGCACTCCCTCAACCAGCTGGTATATAGTAACATAATTGCACAAACATGTGTTTTACAGGCAAATGGTCTAAAATCATTAGGCCTCATACATACAAAAATAATCAAAATGTCGTGCCCGACATCAGGGAAAAATCAGAGGTTTTTTTCTGCGTTTTGCATCGGCGTTAATGAGCGTTGGCGTCAATAGGCATTTTTTTATAAAAAAACAGTCCTCTGCTTTTTTTTAACCTGAAAATGCCAGTGTCAAAAATGCCAGTTAACGACGGTACAGCGTTAGTAAGCATTAGTGAGCGTTTTGCTGGCTTAGCGTCAAAAACTGCAAAACGCTACAGCCTCGGAACGCACTGGTCCCGCATTCTATTTACAGCTCACTAACGCCGACGAACTCTACAGCTCATAAATGTTGGCATTTTTATGGGGCCATTGAATAACATGGAAAGCTGCAAACAAACGCCAAAAAATGTGGTGTCAAAAAACGCCCGTGTGTATGAGGCCTTACAATCAAGTCTCTTATAACATTAAAAAATTTCACTTAAAGAGAGATTGACAAAGGGGAAAAAAAGAAACCATTGAAATATGCATAGGTCACCCATAACAACATATAAAACAAACTTTAAACAAAAACAAAACAAAAGATAGAAACAAACAACAAAGCGTTGGTGACCACAGCATGGCAAGCAAATCTCGCCCTTTGTGGAAACCTATTATAATTTTGTCACAGATGGTCTATATATTTAACACTCAGTTGCAAAATGTTAATTGGTGAAAGATCGTTAACTTCACGCTCCTTTCAAAACAAATAACTATAAAGTGTGTAGTAACTCAAATCAGGCTTTATTCACACGAACGGTTATAAACACTTACATTAAAATGATGAAAAACGCACGTATCTGCTCACAAAGAGCCACATCGGCAATTACTGTAAATTCCCGCTGTCAAGATGGCCACCGTGTCCTTGCCCTCACTCCCGCGTGTCGTCCTAAGCTCCTCTTGTGTGCTACATATCCAGTGGATCCTTAGAAACTGACCCACGGGAATCCCCTTGATGGTATGTCGGGGGTGTCCCAAGCTGGCCATTAGCAATGTATGTAATGCACTTAAATGGACATCCAAGAAGTCCACTTTTGTTCATGTGCCCTGTGAAATGCAAGTTCATGTCGTTATCATTAACCACCTCAATACTGGACACTTTCACCCCCTTCCTTCCCAGACCAATTTTCAGCTTTCAGTGCTCTCGCACTTTGAATGACAATTACTCAGTCATGCTACATTGTACCCAAATTACATTTTTATCATTTTGTTCACACAAATAGAGCTTTCTTTTGGTGGTATTTAAAGCGGAGTTCCACCCAGAAACATGCCTGGCAGCAGCTCTCTGCTTACATTACATGACGGCTGTGATTGGACACAGCCGTCATGTGATCAGGAGGGCCAATCCCAGAGCCCTCCTGCCGTGCATGTTGTGTGGTCTCTGGGGGACACGGGCACACCGGGATCGCGCCGATGCGCCGGAATGTGCCTGTGCGATCCCGCTGTTTGTGAAGTCCCCCAGGCTGTTTACACCACAAGATGGCTGTGATTGGACACAGCCATCATGTGATCAGGAGGGCAAATGACAGATCCCTCCTACTGATCTGAGATGCGGCATGTCCAGCTGACACGAGTGTATCGGGATTGCGCGGCTGCCGTGTGATCCCACGTGATCCCGCTCCTTCTGGAGGACATTCAGGAACATCCACTCAGAAGGAGGAAGCATCCAGCAGGATGTATATATGCAGTGGCCAGATGGGAAGTGGTTAAGATAACTAAAAAAATAAATCCATATGTCCCAACCTGTCGTCCACCACAAAGATCAAATCGTCTATATAACAAAAAAATAAACATATATGGTCTCTGAATGGATTGTCCGGCCCATAGATGTGTGTGCGCTCCCACCATCCCATGAAGAGGTTGGCCAGCGATGGGGAAAACGTAGTCCCCATCGCTGCCCCCCTCCTCTGTAAAAAGAATTCCCCATTACACATAAAAATATTATGAGTGAGGAGGTAGCACAACACATCCAGAGCGAAAGTTTGTATCTCCAGACTAAGGCCAGAATATTGTTTTAGGTAGAAACCAACTGCACATAGTGCCAAATCGTGGGGGATACAGGAGTAGAGACTACTCACATCACAGGTGATCCAAGTGGAATGGGGCCCCCACTCAAAATCATTAATGATTTTTAGAAGATCTTTAAGGTAACTGGGTAACTGGCGAACTAAGGGCTGTAATATGCCATCCAGCCACTGACCCAACCTCTCATTTAGGGACCCAATCCCAGCTATGATGGGTCTTCCCTGTAGGGGTGACAAGCCTTTATGGGTTTTGGGGAGGTGATGGAATATTGGAGTGATGGGAAATTGTGGTAAAAACTCCAAGCGCTGACCCATCCTTCACTAATAAATTAAGAATAACTTTATATTTCTTGGCAGGGTCGGCTGGGAGTCTATGATATGTATGTGTATTGGCCAGTTGTCTTTCGACCTCCTCTCTATACTAGGGTTGCCACATCATCCCTTTAATCCAGGACACACATGAATTGCACAGATTCTGAGGCTAATTTAATGCAGGTAAGGCACCAAATGAGTTTAATCACCACCTTAATCAGTCACAGAACCTGGGTAATTAATATGTGTCCTGGATTAAAGGGATGATGTGGCAACCCTACTCTATACATATCAGAGCTCATGACAATGACCAGACCACCCTTGTCTGAGCCCCTGATAACTATAGAGGTATCCTCTTCTAGGCTTTTTATTACTGCTTTTTCGTTAAATGATTTTCATTTGTTGAAGCCCTATCATTGGAGATCTTTTGGGCCAAACTAGTGAGATCCCTTTCCACTAGTTTTTGAAAGTGATCCATTTCTGGACAGCGAGCTACTGTAGGGTAAAAATCAGACCCACCCTTGGATATTTGCATATTGGCAATCTCACCATCCAAGACCCACTACCCTAGCCTGTCCCTATACTACCCTAGCCTGTCTATTTACTACCCTAGCCTGCCCCTATACTGCCCTAGCCCGCCCCTTGGAATTGAACAAAATGGTATGCCATATAATTTTGCATATAGACAAGGTTCTGTTGCATGTAAATCTGGCTTCCTGATAAATTTATTTTTAGTTTTAATTATCATGATATAAAATAATGGATGTGGAGACCTTTTGATGGGTGTGATTTTTTTTTTGGGGGGGTTGGGGGGCAGCATTTCATTCTTGGACCCAGGCAGCACAATGTCTTGGGCCAGCCCTGCTTCTTTAAACTCTTCCAACTGCACAACGTGGCAACATTCACAATTCGGCATGGCATGATATGCATGTTGCATCAATGCGCTCCTCAGGGTACCCAAGCACTTCCCAGGTCTTTCAAAATGCTAGCAAATCACTGTCTCTCATTCTAAAACACAGAAAAAGATAAAAGGGAGATCTCAGAAAAATACCTGCCTTTTTGTTTTTAAATTTTTATAGACTTATGTTTTACTAAGCATGTTTAAATTCAATTCCTGTTGACTGAATCAAAACCTTTGCTGAAAGTCTGTTCCAAGCATCCCCTACTCTTTGAGTAAAACAATACCTCTCTAGATTAGTTTTGAACTTGCTAGTTTGATGCCACAGCTAAAATGTGCTTCTTTTTTTATAAAAGTGAACAAGCAGCTTTATTGTAACCAATAAAGGAAAAAATTAAGAATTGTCAGCCTTGTTTATCATTCCTCGTTTCGATTTGCCAAGGCTTCAGTGAATCCTGGCTTGCAGGCAAGCTAGTGTTAAAAAATACACAGAAAACTTGGTTCTGCCATGAAGCCAAGGAATTAACACAAATCCTTTAAATTTCAGGTTTGGGGGTGCCTTGCTGAGCCATTCTTAACCCAGGGCAAATAGGACAGTTGCCCCAGGCCCAGTCATTGTTTTGGGGCCCAAGACAGCAGCCCCTGGACCCTGAGCTGCCTGCACATTTGAGACCACCCCATGATGGCACTATCTGTAGAGCAACCAGGTACATGGGGGCAGCAATATTACACAGAGGGGAGGGGGCGGGGCCAGGAACCCCAGGGATGCTCAGACCCCACCCCGATGCAGTCTGTAAGGTCAGGAGAAGGCTGTGGCTGCAGGTGGAGCTGGGTAACAGATCAGATGTGGAGTGAGCTAGCTAGCAGGTAGGTCCTTCTCCCCAGTGTGATGTTCCGTTAGACTGAATGCCTGATGGGCACTGATGGGCACTGATGGGACTGCATTGATTAGACTGCACTAATGGGCACTCATGAAGCTGCACTGATGGGTACTGATGGGGCTGCACTGATAAGACTGCACTGATAGGCACTGATGAGGCTGCACTGAATGGCACTGATGAGACTAAACTGATGAGATTACACTGATGGGCACTGATGAGGCTGCACTGATGAGACTGCACTGATAAGGTGGCATTGATGGGCACTGATATACTGCTGATATGCTGCAGTGATGGGCCCTGATATGCTGCACTGATGGAAACTGATATGCTGCACTGATGGGCAGTGATGGGGCTGCACTGGTAATAATGACACTGATGATCAGTGCCCTTATTATCAGAGTAAATGTCCCCTGTCACAGAAAAGCCGCTTATCGACTTTCCTTTCCTCAAATTGTGACAGCACTGAGGAAAGGAAATGCCGATAACCAACATTTTTTTGCATGTGATCAGCTGTGATTGAACATAGCTGATCACATGGTAAAGAGCCTACATCATTAGCTCTTTACTATGATCGGTGATTCGCTGTGTCCGAGGCACACAGCTCACCACTGATCGCTGTGCTGCACACCCCAGGGGGCAAGAATGGGAGGACATCATATGACAAGAGCGGTCCCGTCCGGCCGTCATGTACAATGGGCCAGATGGGAACCGGTTAAATGTTGCTGATCATGAACGTGCTGATGTGCAATAGATCTAAATGTGGGAGCATTCAAATGACAGGCAAAAATTTTCACTGCAGGGCAGTGTTCCTATCTTTTGTCATCTCTTAGATGTGCATGTCCAAACCTTATTTTATCCTAAGGCTTAAAGTTCCTGTAAAGTGGCTGTAAAGGGTGAAGACCCCCCGCCTCAACTTACCTGAACCCGATTGTGATCCAGCGATGTGCACAAGAGCCTCTGCACTCCCAGACCTTTTCCTTCTTATTGGTTCAGACACAACAGTGGGGGCCAGTTGAAGGGGTGGAACGGGACTGAGCCATATTCTGTATGGTACCTTGGGAGGGGGGCCCAAGAAAATGTTTGCCCAGGGTCCAGTCAATATTAAAGACAGCCCTGTGTAACATTTATCAGGCCCTGACTGGCCATAGGGCACACTGGGTGGGCCATGGTCCGATGGCTGTTTGATGACCTGTTTGATGACTAGGCCACATAGCATTAGGTAAGCGGCGACCGCGGTCTGTTCAGGGTTAACACAGGCTGCGGTCACCGCTCACCTCCCGCTATGTGGCCATTCCTGCGTCTCCTCTCCCAGCTCTCCCACCCTGCCAAAGATGTCACCCTATCAGCAGAGCTGGGGGTGGGATGAGCCGTACATCTGCACAGCGGGAGTCATCAGAAGTGATTCCCATCCCCCCCACCCCCCCCCCCCAGTTGATCCAGCCCCGATCCACCCAGAGCAGTGCACAGTTTACACAGATAATTGCACACAGATGGCTGAGCTGGCCTCTGCTGAATGGAAGGTTTGAGGAGCGAGGAGGGGCGGGGCCCAGACTGACACTCTGGGAGGAGTGTTCAGAGGCCACACCACGCCCGGTCAGTTGCTGTGGATCAACTACACATGACCGACAGAGAGCCAGGACCTAGAGGTACAGAGAGCCCCAGGGGCCCTGAGAGTGAGAGAGATCTACTATACAAAGAGAGATGTACTGTACAGAAATAAATCCCTTGTTCAGAGAGAGAGATCTACTATGCACACTTGCACAGAGATCCCATATACAAAGATATTTACTAAATGGAGAGATCAACAGAGAGAGATCTGTTATACAGAGAGAGAGAATGAGAAGTATACTATACAGAGAGATATCAAGATCAGAGAGCGATAGGAGAGAGAGTGATCTACTACAGAGAGAAATAGAGATCCCAGAGAGAGATAGGAGAGAGAAAGAAGTAGAAGAGCAATCCATATACAGAGAGATCTACTATGCACAGAGATCCCATATACAGAGAGAGATTGGGAGAGATCTACTATATAGAGAGAAAGACATCCAAATCACAGAGAGATCCCATATACACAGGGAGAGGGGTCTCATAGACAGAGAGATCCACTATTCAGAAATACAGAGTTCCAATACATGGAGAGAAAATCACTATGCAGAGAGAAAGGGAGAGTCAGATTCATGGATATATCTGCTATATAGGGAGAGAGAAAAATACTATACAAAGGTCCCATTTACTGTACAAAGAGAGAGTGATCTAGATCTGATATACAGAGTGCTTGAGAGGGGGATGCTATACAGCCATGTCTGTGTGTCCTCTACCAGCTCTCCCACCCCTTCAACGCTGTCATCCTATCAGCAGAGCAGGGGGCGAGAGGAGCTGGAGATCTGCAAAGAGAGCAGGAGTCTTTTCATATTAACAAGCGGGTAATCACCGGTTTGTTAATGTGATCTACAGCTACTCCCACCCCTTGCTCTGCTCATAGGATGCCATCGTTAGCAGAGTGGGAGAGCCTGTAGAGGGCACACAGGCTGAATCCACCTTCTGGCCTGCTGAAGGTAGAACTGTGCAGGGGAAGCAGAGAGTAAAAGGGGCCACTGTGAGTGGAAAGAAAAAGGAGGGGGCATGACTGCAAGGGGCACTGTGATGGAGGTTGTGATTGGTAGGGGCACTATAATGTAAAGGGGCACTGTGATAAAAAGGGTACTGCACTGTAAAGGAGCACTGTAATCATTACAGTGCCCCTTTACAGTGTAGTCCCCTTTATATCGCAGTGCCCCAATAGCAAGCTAACCGTCCTCTTTGCTCCTCCCAAGACCTCCTGCTCTCCAGCTCCCTCATCACCTCCTCTTATACTCGCCTCCAAGACTTCTCCCATTCTCTGGAACTCCCTACCCCAATCGGTATGACTGTCCCCAAATCTATCCACCTTCAGGCAATCCCTGAAAACTTTTCTCTTCTATCCTGGCACCACCTAACAACTATACTTCTTATTTTCTCAATCAGCTCATCCCCCGCAGTTATTGCCCTTTCGTATCATTTAACCCTCCCTCCTAGATTGTAAGCTCTAATGAGCAGTGCCCTCTGATTCCTTCTGTATTGAATTGTATTGTAATTGTACTGTCTGCCCTAATATTGTAAAGTGCTGCGCAAACTGTTGGCGCTATATAAATCTAATAATTACAGTGTGGAGGACCGACTCCGTGATTATCCCGTCACCAAACTCCCTCGTAAACCCCTGTTCACCAGACTCCCCCTGGTTTTTGGAAAATTGACTGCTCAGTCTAAATTGCCCAGGCCTATTTTTTGTCTCAGTCCAGGCCTGACATTTATATACAGTATCTCACAAAAGTGAGTACACCCCTCACATTTTTGTAAATATTTTATTATATCTTTTCATGTGACAACACTGAAAAAATTACACTTTGCCACAATGTAAAGTAGTGCATGTACAGCTTGTATAACAGTGTAACTATGCTGTCCCCTCAAAATAACTCAACACACAGCCATTAATGTCAAAACCACTGGCAGCAAAAGTGAGTACACCTCTTAGTAAAAATGTCCAAACTGGGCCCAATTACCCATTTTCCCTCCCCGGTGTCAAGTGACTCCTTAGTGTTACAAGGTCTCAATTGTGAATGGGGAGCAGGTGTGTTAAATTTGGCTACCAATCTGCTCTCACTGACATCACTTCCGCAGACAACGCTAGTGCACTTCCGGTAGTCATGGTTCCGACAATTGGGGAGGTGGAACACATGCGAAGGAGAGTGAGGAATCGTGCACACACAGGATAATGACCCACAAAGGCTCATGTATCTGGTGCTGATTTAAGCACCCAAATCATGTAAGTGCACATTTAGCTTGCTTTAGCTGTGTTACCATTGGGTAATAAACGTATTGTGCTATGATTACTACCTTTTTTCTTTGAGCATTAATTTTATGGAGAACTCCTGGAGAATGCTATGAAGCAATTTAGGCTTTGCCCAGAGGGGGCTTGATACGGCTGTAGTGTGGTCTGGCTAGATAAAAAGATTCTAAGATCCCAGCAATTGACCAAAGAGAGATTGAACCTTTATGGTCTGGTGAGTCTGCATTTCACTCAGTGTGGATATATGGTGAGGCACAAATAGAAAAGATACCAAATATAGACTTTATAGAAAAACTTTCTTGCACATGGTGATTGGACTTTTCCTATCTAGAAGGCTTGTCAAATACACAAAATATAAATGTATTTATGGTTTAAGATAAATTGTTCATGTTTCTTGCTGCACTAAGATGTTACATTATATTTAATACTTTATATGGACACATTGTTTTGTTAAAGTGAAAGAGCGCCAACATTTTTTTCACTGTATACTTATTTGTAGGTGGTTTTGAACCATCAGAAAAAATAGGGGCACCATTACTGTCACTAATTGCTTATCTATCAATTGTGTTAAATTTGGTGTTTTCATTCTCACCCATACTGGTCACTGGAAGTTCAACATGGCACCTCATGGCAAAGAACTCGCTGAGGATCTGAAAAAAAGAATTGTTGCTCTAAATAAAGATGGCCTAGGCTATAAGAAGATTGCCAAGACCCCGAAACTGAGCTGCAGCATGGTGGCCAAGACCATACAGAGGTTTAACAGGACAGGATCCACTAAGAACAGGCCTCGCCATGGTCGACCAAAGAAAAGGTATAAAATATTTACAAAAATGTGAGGGGTGTACTCACTTTTGTGAGATGCTGAATATACCATGGATATAAAAAGTCTATATACCCCTGTTAAAATGTCAAGTTTCTGAGATGTTAAAAAATGAGACAAAGATAAATAATTTCAGAACTTGTTCCACCTTTAATGTGACCTATAAACCGTACAACTCAGTTGAACAACAAACTGAAATCTTTTAGGTGGAGGAAAGTAAAAATAAAAAACTAAAATAATATGGTTGCATAAGTGTGTACACCTTTAAACTAATACTTTGTTGAAGCACCTTTTGATTTTATTACAGCACTTAGTCTTTTTGAGTATGAGTCTATCAGCATGGCACATCTTGACTTGGCAATATTTGCCCACTCTTCTTTGCAAAAGCACTCTAAGTCTGTCAGATTGTGGGGGCATTTCCTGTGCACAGCCTTCTTCAGATTACCCCACAGATTTTCAATCGGATTCAGGTCTGGTCTCTGGCTGGGCTATTCCAAAACTTTAATCTTATTATGGTGAAGCCATTTCTTTGTTGATTTGGACGTATGCTTTGGGTCGTTGTCATGTTCAGCTTTCTAGCAGAAGCCTGAAAGTTTTGTGCCAATATTGACTGGCATTTGGAACTGTTCATAATTCTCTCGAAAAAGGCAAATACTGTGCTAAATTCCTCTAAGGGAGCAGCAGCCTATATACACAATTAGTATAACATACAAATTAAAATTAAAAATGGAGGGCTGCGCTAATTCAAGTGATATGACAGGTCCTGAAACCAAAAGATTAAGGACCCAGAGGAGTATCAAGTCCAATAATAAAATTATGGGTAGATGAAGGATATCTATTAAAAAACGTGACAACTCAATCTGATTATTCAGAAAAAACATAGTGACTCCTAGGCAAGCATCTTGATGCAATCAAATTCACCCAAAGTGCTGAGTAGGCATGCTGTGTGGTCCACCACCGACATAAGAGAGGCTTACCAGATAAATAAAAATATAGTGCCTGTGGCTCAACCCCAGCCGGGGGTGCAGGAGTGTTCCCCGCAAGATTTTTGTCCCAGAAATCCTCCTAATCAATGGTGGCCAATGCGATCACTCAAAAATGCGATGTTGTCATGTGAAACAAAAAGCTTGCATAGCTTTCGTCATCAACAGACGTCGTCCAGGCGTGCATTTCGTCATAAACAGACGTCGCCCAGGGGATAGGGCCCGATCTCCTGAACGACGTCTGTTGATGATGAAACGTACACCGGGAGGGCACGCTGACATCACCGCTTTCTCACTGTGTACCCGAGGGACACATATGCCGGCTTTTACAAATGCGATTTCGCTATGAAAAGGTGAGTAGGATTTTATCTTTTTAATAAAGCGTTTCATACAGTTTTACGCTATGCAAGCTTTTTGTTTCACATGACAACATCGCCTTATTGAGTGATCGCATTGGCCACCATTGATTGGGAGGATTTCTGGGACAAAGGTCTTGCGGGGAACACTCCTGCACCCCCGGCTGTGGTTGAGCCACAGGCGCTATATTTTTGTTTATCTGGTAAGCCTCTCTTATGTCGGTGGTGGACCACACAGCATGCCAACTCAGCACTTTGGGTGAATTTAATTGCGTCAAGATGCTTGCCTAAGAGTCACTATGTTTTTTCTGAATAATCAGATTGAGTTGTCATGGACTAAGTTTTTAATAGATATCCTTCATCTGCCCATAATTTTATTATTGGACTTGATACTTCTCTGGGTCCTTAATCTTTTGGTTTCAGGACCTGTCATACCACTTGAATTAGCACAACTCTCCATTTTTAATCATAATTCCCTCTACCTTTACTAAGGCCCCTGTTCCAGCTGAACAAAAAAAGCCCCAAAGCATGATGCTGCCACCACCATGCTTCACTGTGGGTATGGTGTTCTTTGGTGATGTGCAGTGTTGTTTTTGGCCTAACATATCTTTTGGAATTATGGCCAAAAAGTTTAACTTGGTTTCATCAGACCATAACACATTTTCCCACATGCTTTTGGGAGACATCAGATGTGTTTTTGCAAAATTTAGCTTGCATGTTTTTCTTTGTAAAAAAAGGCTTCCGTCTTGTCACTCTCCCCCATAGCTCAGACATATGATGAAGAATACGGGAGATTGTTGTCATAGGTACCACATAGCCAGTACTTGCCAGATATTCCTGCAGCTCATTTAATGTTGCTGTAGGGCTCTTGGTGGCCTCCCTGAACAGTTTTCTTCTTGTCCTTTCATCAATTTTGGAGGGAGGTCCAGTTCTTGGTAATGTCACTGTTGTACCATATTTTCTCCACTTCATGATGACTGTCTTCACTGTGTTCCATGGTATATCTAATGCCTTGGAAATTATTTTGTATGCTTCTCCTGACTGATACCTTTTAACAATGAGATCCCTATGATACTTTGGAAGCTCTCTGTGGACTGCAGAGACCATGGCTTTTGATGTTGGATGCGACTAAGAAAATGTCAGGAAAGACCTACTAGAAAAGCTGAACTTGATTTGGGCTTAATCATGATAAGAAATAGACATATTTCATAAACTCCATATTGGAAATTGGAGTTGTTTTAGGCCTCAAAGTGAGGTCAAACGGTCAAAACACATTGAGTTTCTCAAGATAGCACACCCTGCATTCTTATCACGTGATTAGAGATCTGTAAAAAGGTTGTCTAATAATCTGGGGATGTAAACAATATATTTTAGAATCTTTAAACATGTTTCATTTGGGAAGGCTTGAGGTAACAATGAGTCCTGGAAATCCAACAAAATCAATTTGTTTCTTCTAGAGGTGAATATCCATTGTCAAAAAAGCCTCATAAGAAGACCATGAAGAATGTTTGCCTAGCTGAACACTTGCAAATAGACAGAGAAGTAAACATCCTAAATTGTGTAGGAATGCAAATACATCACCTATCACGAATGGACATTCTTTTTGGAATGTCATAATATGCTTAAAAAAGGGAATGATGGAATTTGTGTAATATGTTTATAATAATAATTGAATCATACCATCTATGCATATATATATATATATATATATAGCAGGTTCTGAATACAAGACTATACCCTTAGATATTACATGCCAGATAGTCACGATGTCAATATCTATTAGCTAAATAGTAACTGATTTTGATGTAATGCCTATTAGAAGTAAGAATTGTTTTGAGTATAACCAATGATTGCTGTGAGAGACAAGCTTTGTGAACTGACAGCTCTTATGTTTAGGGATAACTTGGACCTTGTTGCAATTACAGAGACATGGTTCAAGGATTCAAATGACTGGGAAATAACTATACCAGGGT
>BLSH010471142.1:44740-60279 GCA_018402905.1 Glandirana rugosa
CAGGACGTTATACATGAGGGCCTTCCACGCGTATCGAGAGGATAGGTTGATAATCTGAGTGAGCTGTATACCCCTGACACAATATGTGGAATACAGGGGACGGAGTGGGTGGATTCTATAAGGGGCGGGGCTTATTAAAAGTAGGAGGGGTCAAAGGGAAGGACGGGGCCTGGCACCCCCCCATCCAAAAACTTCACCAGCCGCCACTGCTCTCTGACCTGGGCTTTCAATCCTGAGGGGAACCAGGACCATATTGTATAAGGACACAGAGACCAGGAAAATAAAAAATACGGGGGTAACATGACACTGTACATAGTCTATTAACATGGGTAAATCAGATACCTGAGCATACAGGGAGCTGTTGTTAGGAGTGAGTCTAATAGTTGGATAGGAGAGCTATGCGCACCTTCCGGGAGTACATATTGCAGGACTTGTCAAACCATCTGCAAAAAAGGGAAAGGTGCTTCGTCAATAGGCAAATCCAGGTAAGGACAACTACTGTGTTAGTAGCCAGGCATCCGCTTCATCCGGGGTATCAAAAAACCGGACCAGGCCACCACTCTGAACCCGCAACCTGCTGGGGTACAACATGGAATACTTGAAGCCTTTTTCTCTGAGCCGACAACGGATGTCGTTGAAAGACTTACGCTTCTTCTGGAGGTCTGCTGAGAAATCAGGGTAGAGGTGCACCTCCGTGTGGTCATATGGTAAGGTAGGATGTTTCCGGGCTTCACTAAGAATCCTATCCTGGTCGCGAAAGTTGAGAAATTTCACCAGGAAGGGTCTAGGGTTTGCTCCGGGTATCTTGCGATTTGGCGGGACCCTATGGGCCCTTTCCACCACGTACGTGGGAGATACATTCTGCAGGTTTAATAGTGATTTGAAGAAGGCCTCAGCAAATTCAGCAGGCTGGTCTCCCTCAGCTCCCTCTGGGAGGCCCAGCACCCTAACATTGTTCCTTCGCAGCCTATTTTCTGCATCATCTGACTTGGCTATTAGCTGCTGTACTGATCGTTGTAATTCAGCCAGGGAATTAGAGTGCTGGGCTGTGAGGTCTTCGGCTGCAGAAACTCTATCCTCCGCCTCCGCCATGCGGCCCCTGATCTTGTCCATGTCTGCCCTTATGAACGTGACCTCCGTAGCTAGGTGGTCAATCTTTGCCATAACTGAGGTTTTACTGTTCTCTATGGCAGCTAGTATGGCGGCTGTATCCCCGGCTGGGATCATGGGGGCCTGTGGCTGCTGGTGAGAGGAGTCCTCGGACATGTTAGCTCTAAGAATGAGTTCTCTCACCTGCTCCAAGATGGCATCCGGACACGAGGCGGCGGAGGAGGCTGATTTGAGGGCCGCTGGTGTGACGGAGGATCGGCGTCTGGCTGGCATCCTCGGAGCAGAAGCAGTGTGACTTGCGGTGTCCCCGTAGGGTAGTAGAGCGGGTTCCCCCGCAAATTCAGCAGGATTATCAGCCAGGATAAAGGGATCGGTCCCGGAGCTCCTCACAAGCACGTCCGCACGGCACTACATTCGGTCACGCCCCCCGCATGGTAATGATTTAAATAGATTATCATGCTCCTCCGGTTAATTGGTTTATGAGCATTAGCCTCAAAACAGTTTATTTTATTTTTTTCTAAATGTATTGCTTGTGTCCAATATGGAGCACTGTGCTCTTGATATTGTAAATTTGATTGGCAATCGTTAAAGGATACGTTTTACATTTTGTGTAGTATTTTGTTGGTGCTGTATACTCCAACTAAATACATATGGAATTATAAAACATATTTTTGGTATCTGTTTTAGCTAAGAATTAGACCGACTTGTCAGACATTAGAGCTAACTAATGACTTGCCTTTTCTATAATGCAGAAACATCACATCTTGCCCTCAGCTTTTGATTGAATATTGAAGGAGCAGCAGCAGACTGATGATTTCCTCCCTCTACTCAGTTTTCTCTCTCTTCCTGTCAGCATGTTTCCTGTCAGAAAATGAGCACTTTAGAACAGCTGATTGTGCTGGTTCTTGCTCCCCCTCTGCTGCTGTACAGGGGGTTACATGAAGTTGATATGAAATAGAATTTGGATACTTATAGAAGTTATTTTTAAAAATGTATATTACATTAAAATGAATTATTTAAAAAATGAATTAAACTCATTTTAACCACATGCATACTGGGCACGTCATCCCCTTCCTGCCCAGGCCAATTTCCAGCTTTCAGCGCTGTCACACTTTAAATGACAATTGCGCAGTCATGAAACACTGTACCCGTATCAAATTAGTATAATTTTTTTTGAGGCAGATAGAAATTTCTTTTGGTGGTATTTAATCACCACTGGTGATTTTTTTTTGCTAAAAAAAATGAAAAAAAAAATGAAAATTTTAAAACAAAACTTTTTTCTTAAAAAAGAACAAACATTATTTTTTAAATAAGTAATTTTTATTTTTCACTGATGTGAGCTGATGAGGCGGCACTGATGGGCACTGATAAGCTACACTGATGGGCACTGATTGGCACTAATGAAGCTGTATTGATAATTAGACATGAGCTGAACACCAGCACTCCCAAACAGGGGAAATGATCTAACTCGAACGGCAAACCCCATTGAAGTCTTTCGGAGGAAAAATCGAAAGTGCCCATTTTGAAGGCTGATATGGAAGTAATTGACAATAAAAGTGGTATGGGGGTCCAGGTACTGCCCGGGGGGACATGTATCAATGCTAGCTTTTTTTAAAAAAAAAACAATCTTTTTTTCAGGAGCAGTCATTTTAATTATAATTAACCAATTAAAGACCACCCACCCCATATATACTGCGGCAGGGTGGTTCTATTGAATGAAACAACATACCTGTACATCATTTTATGCAATAGATACTGTGGGCGCGCGCCTGTTGCACGGAAGGAGGAGCCAATCAGCGATGTCCACCGGCCACCCACAATCGCTCCAGAGAGGCAGAACGGGCATCTGCCTATGTAAACAAGGCATATCCCCGTTGTGATAGGGAAGTACACAGAGATCTTCTGTTCCTTGTAAGCAGGAACAGTGATCTCTGTGTTCTTTCTGTCAGTCCATCCCCCACACAGTTAAAAAGCACTCCCAGGGAACACACTTAACCCTTTAATTGCCCCTGATGTTAACCCCTTTCCTGCCAGTGTCATTTATACAGTGATCAGTGCATTTTTTTTTAGCACTGATCACTGTATTGATGTCACTGGTCCCCAAAATGTGTCACTTAGGGGCTGATTTACTAAAGCTGGCGAGTGCAAAAACTGGTGCAGCTGTGCATGCTAGCCAATCAGATTCTAACCTCAGCTTGTTCAATCAAGCTTTGACAATAAAACCTTGAAGCTGATTGGTTTCTGTGTGGAGCTGCACCAAATTTTGCACTTTCAAGCTTTAGTAAATCAACCCCTTAGTGTCATATTTGTCCGCCGCAATATCGCAGCCCCGCTAAAAATTGCTAATTGCCGCCATTACCAGTAAAAACAATGAAAAAAATGAAAATGCCATAAATCTATCCCCTAGTTTGTAGATGCTATAACGCTATAACTTTTGCGCAAACCAATCAATATACGCTTATTGTGATTTTTTTTACCAAAAATATGTAAAAGAATACATATTGTTTTTTTTTTTTCAAAATTGTCGTTCTTTTTTGTTTATAGCGCAGAAAATAAAAACCGAGGAGGTGATCAAATACCACTAAAAGAAAACTATATTTGTGGGGAAAAAAGGACAACGATTTTTTTTTTGGGTACAACGTTGCACGACTGCATGACTTGCGGTTACAATTGCCGGCTATTGAAAAAATAAAGAAAAGAATAGCGTGGGGAAGGGGGCGGGGGGGGAGACGATCGCGCGGGGAGGTCATCCCCACAACCGTGGCTGGTGGTTGTGGGGGTCTGCGGGCAGGGGGGCTTATCCATTACCCCTACCCATTCACCAAAAAATGTCAATATGTAATAAAAACAAGAGACACGTTTTTGACAATTCCTTTATTCAAAAAATAAAAAAATAGTGTCCCTTGATGTAAATCCATTGTCAATCATGCTGCCTGCTGACCCGAAAAAAGCTCCGCCTTCTGGGATGGCCTCCCGTCGAATGCCTGCACTGCGCTTTGACATTTCTTATATAGGTAAGGGCGGGACCACCTAGTGGCACCGCCCCCTTCTGACATCATGGACTGGTGCATGCTGGGCCTGTGACTTCACAAGGGGGCGAGGTCACTTGTACACTTTTTTGGTGAATGGGTGGGGGTACTATGTACCCGATACTCATTCACATGGAGGGGGGGATCTTCCAGAACCGCAGAACCCTAAAACCACCAGCCATCTTTGTGGGGATGAGGTCCCTGTCCCCGGCAACATGGGGACAAGGTGCTTTGGGGTGGGGGGGAAAAGCCAACCTTGCCCCAAAGCACCGACCCCCCATCTTGAGGGCATGAGGCCTGGTATGATCCAGGAGGGGGAGGCGCTTGCTTGCCCTCCCCCCCGACCTGCCAGGCTGCAAACTTGAATAAGGGTCTGGTATGGATTTTAGGGGGGGGCACGCCATTTTTTAAAATTTCTTGTGTGGAGTTCCCCTTAAAATCCATGCCAGACCCTCTTTATTTTTTAACCAGAACTTTTTTTTTTTTATTATTCATCCGTCAGCAGGGAAACCCATTGACAGCTGATGACTCATCCGTTGTTAAGGACGCCGTGGCTGGCTTCCTGGCCCACTACTTAACAACCTTCTTACACTGTGCCCTGATTGGGTAAAGCTTTGCCCAATCAGTGTGCAGAATGCACTGCACAGTGCTCAGTGCATTGCAGGGTGTGTCGTGGTGAACACCCGATGAACACCCTGCAAATTTGGGTGTTCGTGATCGGCAAATGTACGGGCCCAACTCATGCTCAGGCCAAACCGTTCACCCATCCCTACTGATAATCAGGGCACTGATGATCAGTACCCTGATTATCAGTGTAAAGAACGTACTAACTGTGCCCTTTCAGCCTTGCAGGTTACAAACTCTCATTTCCTCAAACAGAGACAGCCTGTGAGGAAAGGACTGCTGATAACCGGCAAGTCTATTTACATGTGACTAGCTGTGATTGGACACAGCTGATCACATGGTAAAGGGCCTCTGTGATTGGCCCTATATTGTTATCTGTGATCTGCTGTGTCCAAAAGACATAGCGGTCACAGAGTGTGCCTAATGATCACCAGTGAGGACGCCCTACCAGAACTGGAAAGCCAGACTGTGGCCATTTTTCGGCCATAGCGCGGGCGGGAAGGGGTTTAAGCCCAACTCTGGGGAAAAAAAGTTTTCACATACAGTGGGGGCTGTGCCTGCACTGCATGGGTCGAATGCTTATTTTGTCCAGGGGAAAGGAGAAAGCTGTATACTCACCCGATCCTCCACTCCACCAGAAAACAGCACTCCCCCATGATCCAGTTGTGGACTTTTCTTGATGTCCTCACGTCCAGAGCAGGTCTCTGGGAGAGATGATGTCAGGAACAGTCAACCGCAAAAGCCTGCTAGACTACAGGGAGGGGGACAGAAGCCACAGTTACCAATCTTGTGAGGGGAGGATCGGAAGATCAGGTAAGTATATCTCTGTTCTCCAATGCCCTAGACAAAAATAAGCAGTTAACCCCACCGAATGGGAAAACTTTTTTTTGCCTGGATTTGGGCTTTCAACTTTAGTTTGGGCGAAGGGTTTTGATAAAAACCTGATAGCAACCTTTATACTTCCAAATGTTGTGCTAGGTAATGAAGCTTAAGAGGTCATCCAGTTTAAGTTTAGATTTTTATTTAGATTTTAGAGTGTTTAGATTTATTTCATTTTGCTTTGTTTTAAATATGTATTTTTCAGTTTTATTTTTCTGCACAATATTTCTATATTTTTATGCTTAAACAGTATATAAAAGACACTGCAGAATAATATTCTTAATATAAGCCTATAAACGCACTTTGAATATAATTATGGGTTTGTAAGATCTGAAGTAACCTTATGTCTTTTCAGCTCTGTTTTATTCTAGTTATCGTTTTCCAACAACTGATCATTTTCTGACGTCAGATCTTTTAGTCTGTTATCTGATGAATTGCCTGCAATTATTGCTTAGCTTGAACAAACATACTAAAGACGTCAACTTATTGCTGTCGGGCTATTTTAAGGCCGGTTTTGAAACTGTCTCGTGTTTAATGATCGTGCTTACAGATCTGAATACGCATGTTTTATTTGGCACATTGAGAATGTTGGCGATGTTTTATTTTTGGATGTTGGCACCAATTTTCTTTCCTTGATACATTACAGTATAGAATATTAGACTTATTTGTAGTTTTATCTAAAAGCTGAACTACAGGCAGATATAAAAGTCATAAATGAATGCAGCTCCATATCGATTTACTGTTGGACAATAGACATATTCTGATTAGAGTTGAGCGAACCCGAACTTTGGGGTGTCCGTGACCCAGACCCGAACCCGGACATTTGAAAAAAAGTTTGGGTTTGGGTTCTGGGTTTGGTTATTTGATCCCGCCTGTTGAATAGCTGCAGGGCTAGTATAGGGAGAGGATGCTGCCGGCGTTGTGAGGGACAGATTGCAGATATAATAACATCTCATCCTGCATTACAGAACGATCTGACTGGACTAGGTAGAGTCTACTGCTTAGAGGGACAGATTATTGTTCTAAAATCATCACCTACTCCTATAGGGTCAGGTTACTGCTGTCGCTGTAAGGGACAGATTATTGTTCTAAAATCATTTTACTTCCTTTTGCAGCCCTCTAGCACTTTAAGGACTTTTTTACAGTCATTTTTGTGTCAAAAAGTTTGGGTCCCCATTGACTTCAATGGGGTTCGGGGTAAAGTTCGTGTCAAGTTCGGTACCGAACCCGAACTTTTTTGTGAAGTTTGGCCGAACCCACCGAACCCAAACATCCAGGTGTTCGCTCAACTCTAATTCTGATATCAGAATACACGGAGGTCTGCTCATTTATGGCCTATAAGAATATTAACTTAACCAGTACAGATCCATGCTATAGCCGAAGGACGGCTACAGCGAGGGTCTGAATTGCCGGGGGGACGTCCACAGACGTCCGCCCCTTTGCGCGCTCCCCACGCACACTCACAGCCAGTGGCGGCACACTCTTGCAGCCGCCTCACACTGTGTGGGCGTACCCGAGGGTCGTACGGACTTGATGTCTGCCGGAGACCCGTGACCCCCTGTTAGAGTGGCAGAACTAGGACCTGCCAATGTAAACACGGCCGTTCTGTGAAGGGGGACATAACAGATCTACTGATCCCTGTGACAGTTAGAACACAGTGAGGGAACACAGTTAACCCCTTCACTGCCCCCTTAGTGTTAACCCCTTCACTGCAATGACATTTACACAGTAATCAGTGGCTATTTAAATTTCTGATTGCTGTATAAATGTCATTGGTCCCAAAAAAGTGTCAAAAATGTCCAACATCACCGCTGCAATATCGCTGTCCTGATAAAAATTGCAGATCACCGCCATTATAGTAAAAAAATGAATAAATAAAAAAACGCCATAAATCAATTCCCATAGTTTGTAGATGAGATAACTTTTGAGCAAACCAATTAATATACACTGATTGCGATTTTTTGTAGAAGAATACATATCGGCCTAACCGATGAATAATTTTTTTTTGGGATATTTATTATAGCAAAAAGTAAAAAATATTGTTCTTTTTTCAAAATCGTCGCTTTGTTTGTTTATAGCGCAAAAAATAAAAACCGCAGAGGTGATCAAATACCACCAAAAGAAAGCTCTATTTGTGGGAAAAAATGATAAAAATTTTGTTTGGGTACAACAACGCACCCGGCTCCCACTTCCGCTCCAATCGCCTAGGTGATCGGAAGCAGAAGTTCTCCTTCCCTCATCCCTCCCCGCAGTCTTATGCGGCATGTGACAGGTCCCAGAAGACTACGGAACCATTCACAATGTGCAGCGCCACTCACACATGCGCAATGGGCACCCCGCTGTGAAGCTGCAAGCTGTCACAGCTGGGTGCTTATATTTAACATGCCAGCACCGGGGACAGACGACAGAAGGGGAGAGCGCATTGCTGGATTATGGGACAGATTAGTGGCTGTTTATTAAAAGTCAGCAGTTTTTGTAGCTGCTGACTTTTACTTTTTACACAGCAGACTGGAGCTCCTCTTTAAATATATTGTGTGAGGTGCTAGTGCTGTTATTTGATATTTAACCTATTTTTTTTCTATTTAACTCATTATTAACTTACTAAATTCCTTCCGTTCTGTAACACCTTCCTCTGCTTCCCTAACTCTCCCTTTGTTCCTTGTTTTCTTTTTTATACTTTTTAATTGTTTTTTTTTTTCTTTTTTTTTTTTTTTTGCAGTATTGCATTAAACTTTTTTTTCTTTTTTTTTTTTGTAGTATTGCATTAAAAAATACATAACAACTTACTTTCTTTGTCAAATAAGCCTTTTTTGACAGCTCAATGTCAGTAACAACTGGGAAGGATTCACTCTCCAGTGTTCCTTTGTCATCCACCCAAACATGCAATCCTCGCAGAATCTGCTGCAGCACCTACCTAGTGGTGATAAGCTCATGGCTGACTACCAGTGTTGGGACAAGATCATCCAGTGCCCAGGGCAAAGATGGCAAGTTGCACCCCTCCCCCCTTTATTATGTGTGAGCTTATGAGGAGGAGGGGGAGAGAGAGCACAGCTCGCACCCCCTCCCGGCTCTCTCCTCCTCTTGCACTGGGCTGACAGAAGTAGTGATGCTGCCATGTCTTAGCAGAGGCATTATGGAGTCTCTAGCCCAATTTACACTCTGACATGGTGGCTTGTGATGACCAACTGCCATCCCTATCAGGGGGGAATTTATAGATCCAGTGTTTCCATAATGCCTCTTACATTCTTATTTGGGGTTTTTCATAATTCCTATTACTTGTCATTCCCATCAGTGTGCTGTATAATTTCTCTAACTTTTCTGGCTGGCAGGTCAGAATGGAAATGAAAGCTTCCCTAATGCATCAGCCTATGCCAGGAAGGTAGGTGATGGGATGAAGGTGGTGAAGTGCTGCAGTTTTTTTTTTTCTAAAATTATTCAAGCAACCAAGTTATTTCATCTGCAGCCTTACCAGATCTGAGCAAAGCACAGATCAGAGCGATCCTCCAGAAGAAGGCCAGAAGCTTATAGGACAATATCTTCTAGAGATAAATATTCTTGCCACAGCTACAAAAAGAAGACCAAGATCAAAATTATTTCATTATCATTATCCTTCTAGATCGCATTTAGCTGGACGCCATGCTCACTCTAACCCTGTTAAAAGCTGGGCCTGACACAATAAAACCCTTTCGGGCAAGACAGTATGTGAAAGTTGATTTTTGGAAGCTACTAAGGAGGAGGTGGCAGATAACCAGCTTGTGGTTTTGCTTATGAGACAAGTTCTCAGTCATTCAAGAGTCTCTTCATGATCCAGCAAATCATGGTCTTTCTTTTGAATCTTCTCAGCCATTTTCAGGGCACCAAACTACTATCCTGTCAGCTGAAAAAAACAGCAAGTTGCTAATGAAGAGCCAGGACTAGGGACGTCCAGTCATGAGTTGTCAGATGATGAGTCAAACGTTGGCGCTTTGATTTTGTCTTAGTTCCGCTCTCTGAAAAGCCCTTGCCTGAAAAGATTCAGTCCAAGTTCTACAAAAGAAGAGCACATTTTAAAAAAAATATATAATATAAGTTAGTACCTTTCTAAATAAAATTAAGGACATTATCACAGTACAATTGGGCTGGGGGGAAGAAGAAGACATCTCTCAGTATCCACTTTTGTAAACGTTATATTTTAAAAGGAGTTGAAAGGAAGCATCTCGAGATGTCACCTCTAGTAAACCCAGCCTTGATGAGACAAGCAAGGCATTGTGCATGTGCTTTGATGATGCTTTCTCTGTCAGAGATGTATGAGAGAGATGGATTTAAAAAAAAAAAAAATGTACCGGATGGCAGACTGTTGCTTTTTCCTTATGTCTCAAGGGCCATGGAGGGCTGGACAGAATGAGTGTAGTGATCAGTATCTAACAATTTCACTAAATCTGAGATTATAGTAGAACTGAAAGATCGTAAGCTGACATCAGCCCTTGTAGCAGAAGCCACAATTGATATAATCTGTTTAGCAGCTAGAATTCTGCTCTGACCGCTTATGCCCAAATGAGCCCTATGGCTCAGACAATAGACTATGGCTGGCAGACCCTGACTCAAAGAAGGGATGGTGTAAAATCAATCACAAAAGTAACAGGTGTGTAATCTGGGTTTATACCACAATATAGACAACTCAGTCATAGGAAACCATGGTTTAAATGCCTGGTCTAGGATCAGGGAAAGAAAGTTCATGCTTACAGGCTCGGTAGAAAATATTGAGGGTCATGGAAAGCATCTTCTTATTCAAAGTTAATACACGACAGCAGAGGGTCAAGAGTCTCAAAAATCCTTTTGTGGTTTTTCCCACCAAGGTTCCCCCAGGTTGTCCAGGTCTCAACATTTCTGGCCAGGCAGACTTCAAAACCCTAGGACTGTAAGGAAAATCTTGAAGAGACATGCATGGAAAGTTTAAAAGTCTCTTTGTCTGAAACTCATCATGACCCAAATTCAATAATCTCTGGAGAAATACTATCTTTTTTTTCAGTTTTTCAAACCCTTGTTTAAGTCGAAAGCTGTGATCAAAATTATTTAAGTAGAATGCTTTAAAGACATGTATTCCTCCATATTTTAGGTAAAGAAACATTCAGGAAACTGGATACCAGTAATCGAACTGAAAATTCTCAACAAAACAATTTGAAAGGATCTTTTTAGAATGGAGTATTTGGCCAGAAAACTGGCTCATTTTGATAGATTTAAGAGACGCTTAATCACACATTTGTATCAGACCAGACTTTCACAAATGATTGTGCTTCGCAGTAGGGCAACAGCATTTCGCATGCTTGCCTTTTAGCATCACCAAAGTCTTATAGGACATAATGGCACTTCTCAGATCCCAGAGAGAAGGCTTTCACCTTCATTGTTATTTATATCAGCATTTCTCAAACCCTTTCGACTCATGGCACCTGTGAAAAGTATTTTTGATGTCGAGGCACCCCAGTCCTAAGGTTCAGTTCATATTACTGAGTATCGGGGAATGTGTGCAAAATCATGCACATTGCTCACACACAGACAAACATGCTGCTCTTTAGCAAATGTGCAGGGGTGGCATTAATTCTTAATAGCATCCAACTGACGGTTTATACAGTAAGTGTTAAAATTCCTTACAGAGTGCAGGAAGGACACCTTTTTAGAATTTTGTCAGTCCTCTGCACCAAAATTGTTGATGTTTGCAGCCAATTCATGTCAGTTACATGATTCTGTTGGTGCCTGGCACTTAGGGTGTTCCACATTGTGCTCCCTCCCTGGCTACTGTGCCCATCACACTGACAGACACTTAGACAAGGAGTTATGTATTGCAAAGGATGAAGCCTGATGGGAAACTGAGAGACTAGTTCCCCATCAGGTCCACTTTGCTGTTGATTGCCACACCATGTCCCACTCTGAGCACTGGCATAATACCATAAGCCAGCTCAGAGCTGGTTTTAATTATCACGGGTTTTCTAATTTTCAAAATTGCAGTAAGCCCTTAAGAATCTGTCACTGCCATAGCTACAGATACATAATGTCAAGGCACAAAACTTACCTCTTTTTAACAGGCTGGGTTCCTTGCCGGCGCTGACGTCTTCTCCTCAAGTGCCGGTATTTGGGCATCTACATTGGCCAGCATGGGATGACGTAACTCCTGTGCATGCACAGGAGTCAGTCAGTCCAGCACACAGTAAGCTAAGTTGCGCATGTGCAGCTCAGTTTACATGTCACAAAAGAGGCAGGCAGGTATTGTTATTTTTTCGCATAAGAGGACTGCTCGCTGCTTTTTGTTAAATGCCTTCAGTTCTGTCGTGGTCGTTAGAATCACTTAAATTTGGTGCACCTGTTGGTAATGTTGCTGAATCATATAGGCCTGGGTAAAAATATTAGTTATTCAGTAGATGCCATTTACTCCTATCATACTGCTGCAGTAAGAACCAATGAAGTTGTGCCCTTCTATTGCCTGCTGAATAATAGAACAAGACAGGGATGTCATTATCACCATGGATCTTCATTCTCATTTTTATGCCATATCTACCAAAATGCTTACTCCTATTGCTCCTAAGTTCCCATTCAAATGGACAACATTGCATATTAACTACGTGGACACTAAAATTACATCCACCTTTAAAAAAAATCTATGTAGCAAATGTCTACCCGTCCACCCCTACTATGTACAATTAAACAAGTTGTGAAACTGAAAGGAATCTTCCCATACATGGTTTGAGAGAAATGCAGTCCTAAGAACGAATGTCCCCCCTCATATACTTTATCACTTTCAAAAATTGCAAGTTCATATACCCCCTGCATTCGTAAAATACTTTCATCAAATATTTTTTTCATTTCCTGTGGCATAAAACATCTCAGATGGTATCCTACAAAATTCAGCTTCCCAACTATAGATTCCTTTGGAATAAACTAGCCATCCCTTCACCTGCCTTTCATGGTTAAACTTCAAAAAAGCAAAAACTGTTCTCCACCATTCCCACTTGATGACCGGCCCATAGTAAAAATATGTAATTTGTTTCATGTTAAATACCGTTGTTATGGCACCCTGGTATTTTCGTTTACTATGGCCAATTCTCTTTCTGATAAAAGTGGTCCGCAGGTGGATTCACCTCAGCGGCGAGAGGGCCACCATCAGTCAAGGTCCATAAAAACATGGATGAGCAAGTTTGGGGTGGAGGAACTTGACTGGCCTGCACAGAGTCCTGACCTCAACCTAATAGAACACCTTTAGGATGAATTAGAGTTGAGACTGTGAGCCAGGCATTCTCGTCTACATCAGTGCCTGACCTCACAAATGTGCTTCTGGAAGAATGGTCAAACGTTCCCATAGACACTCCTAAACCTTGTGGACAGCCTTCCCCGAAAAGTTGAAGCACTTATAGCTGCAAAAGGTGGGCCAACTCAACATTGATCCCTACAGACTAAGACTGGGATGCCATTAAAGTTCATGCGCGTGTAAAGGCAGGCCTCCTAATACTTTTGGTAATATAGTGTATATACATAAAGCACTGGGTAAATTGACAGCGCTATATAAGTACCTGTAATAAATACATACCTTTGAAACAGAGCAGCAATGGATGGAAGAAAGGAATTTACTCTCTATACTAGCCACTAGCAGTAACTTTTACCTAAAGTGTTCTTTTGGCCCTACTTCTCCTGTGGTTCACAGGAGTGCACTTCATTCTGCACTCTTGTGTCCTGTTTTCAGCCCACAGCGGGCAAAATCCAGCTGCCTGACCGACGGCTTACTCAGCCTCTCAGTGTGCCACTAAGAGCCCGAGGCAGCTGCTCCCATCCCCACCACAGCTGAGTACTCCAGTGAGCACTGGAGGGGCAGAGAAGAGAGCCGTGGCTGACGGTCACCAGCTCTTTGCTCTGAGAACTGAGCGATCGAGTCTTTGCTGCATCCACCTAGGTGAGCAAAAATGTTTATTTTTTGAATTCTCATACTTTTTTTTTAAAGAGAAACTTCACTCCTCATGTGCCCCCTTTTGTTAAGTTTTACTTAAGTTTAATTTTACCTTTTATACTGAACTGACATACCCACCCACCCATAGAATCCAACTGCTGTGTTGCAACATACCGGGTCCCGTACCAACATTTCACATCATCAGGAGCTGGATTTTATGAATTCAGCTGATCCCCTGATGACATACATTAGATTCGCCTTCCTCCAGACACAAGGAATGGAAGCTGATGCTTTCTGGATAAGTGGCCTGCAGATTGGGCATGCCATTCCCGCCTAGACAAGGGGAGACTAGAGGGAGGAGGTGGGCTGTATCAAATTAAAAAAAAAGGTCATCCATTTTACCCTGTGGTGATGGGAGAAGCAATGGTGAAGGCCCACTTTAAATTCCCAAATCTACATGAATAAATTCCTGACATGTCACAGCATACGTCAACAGTATAATATTCAGTAAAACAACATCTTTAGTCATTAACAAGCAGTCATTGAGCTCCAGTCCATGACTTTGCCTAGGCTGAGATGATGTCATCATTCCGCTGCATGGAGGAAAGAACATTTCCTCAGTCTCCCCTATCCCAGTGATCAGATTGAAACATTGTGACAGGTCACAAGTAGAGTTGAGCAAACACCTGGATGTTCGGGTTCGGTGGGTTCGGCCGAACTTCGCAGAAAAGTTTGGGTTCGGTACCGAACTTGACCCGAACTATACCCCGAACCCCATTGAAGTCAATGGGGACCCGAACTTTTCGGCACAAAAATGACTGTAACCTGACCCTATAGGAGTAGGCGATGATTTTAGAACAATAATCTGTCCCTTACAGCAACAGCAGGAACCTGACCCTATAGGAGTAGGCGATGATTATAGAACAATAATCTGTCCCTTACAGCAACAGCAGGAACCTGACCCTATAGGAGTAGGCAATGATTTTAGAACAATAATCTGTCCCTTAGGCCCCTTTCACACTGAGGCGTTTTACAGGCGCTATTTAGCTAAAAATAGCGCCTGTAAAGCACCTCAAAAATCCCTTCCCACCCACCCCACCACTGGGGCGGTGCGCTTGCAGGACGTTACAAAAAGTCCTGCAAGCAGCATCTTTGGGGCGGTGCGGTGATACACCGCTCCTCCACCGCCCCTGCCCATTGAAAACAATGGGCAGCACTTCTGAAGCGGCTGCACACCGCCTCGGTAGCGCGGCGCGCCGACACTTTTAACCCCTTTTTAACCCCTTGTGGGGGGTTAAAAGTGCCCCGCACCCGCCTGCATAGCGGCGCCGTAGCGCCTCTATAACAGCGCTAAATCCCCGCTGAGACTAGCGGGGATTTACCGCTACCGCCTGCCAGCCCCAGTGTGAAAGGGGCCTTACAGCAACAGCAGGAACCTGACTCTATAGAACTAGAAGATGATTTTAGAACAATAATCTTTCCCTCTAAGCAGTAGACTCTACCTAGTCCAGTCAGATTGTTCTCTAATGCAGGATGAGATCTGCAATCTGTCCCTAAAAGCAGTAGTAGTAGTAATCTCTACCTAGTCCACAATCAGATCGATGAGATGTTATTAATATTATATCTGCAATCTGTCCCTCACAGCGCCGGCAGCATCCTCTCCCTAGACTAGCCTGACATGTGACATGCACTAGTTGACTCTAGCTTATACAGAGGCTGGGTCACATGATGCACTGGCCAATCATAGCCATGCCATTAGTAGGCATGGCTGTGATGGCTTCTAAGGGCAAACCAGTGAAACGCTTGTTGATTGGCTGCCCTGCAGCTATTCAACATGCGTGATCAAATACCCGAACCCAGAACCCGAACCCAAACTTTTTTTCAAATGTCCGGGTTCGGGTCCGGGTCACGGACACCCCAAAGTTCGGTATGGACCCGAACTTTACAGTTCGGGTTCGCTCAACTCTAGTCACAAGTAGAGTTGAGCG
>BLSH010471142.1:66231-77831 GCA_018402905.1 Glandirana rugosa
CCCCCCCCCCCCCCCCCCTTCCCTGGAATTTCCATAAAGTATTATAAGGTGACTGTTGTGGGTTTAGTAACACTTTAAGGTCTATCAATTTTCAGAGAGTGGTAATGTTCAACGTCTCTTTAAATTTTTATTTTAAGTCGCAGCTTTGACTCTTTTGCAGTGTTGTCTAAAGCACAAGCTAAATGGTCCCAAAACATTATTGTACATGTTTTACTGTTTATTTTTTTTTACCATGGCATGCATGGTCATGATCACACATGATGTAATAAAAAAGTTACATTAAAAAATTCCAACAAATGGGAGAATGCAGCAATAAAAATACACAAAAAAGGAAGGGAATACTATTGGAATTAAATTCATTTTATTTCACAATGCCCATTCATTATACTGTGCAAAATGGTAACATGGGTGAGTGGCCATGTCCTCAATTCACTTTCTCCAAACTACGGCCCTCCAGCTGTTGCTGAACTACACACCCCATGAGGCATTGTAAACCTCTGACATTCACAAACATGATTAGGCACGATGGGAATTGTAGTTCCTGAACAACTGGAGGGCCATAGTTTGGAGACTCCTGTAGAGGACTGTTTACACTTCAGCACATCAAAGATCTCTTTTGAGAAAACTGACTTTGATATAAATGAGCTGTAATGTAAACACTGGCCACTGATTACCCTCTGAGAAGATAAATGAGGGCATGGACAGTACCCATGTTGAAGCTGAGAGGCATTTTTTGCATTGGTTTTCCCAACTAGTCTTACCTAATTTACCTAAAAAAGTTTGTTCCTTACTGAGCTTAAAGTGGATGTTAACCCTCCATATATCCAGTGAAGTGAACAGCCTCAGATGATAAACAGAGATGAAACAAATCTCCATATATGAGTATCACATGTATATCTGCTGTGTTCTTCTATATATATCCTTTAGAAAGTAGAGATTCTATTAACATTTTTCTCTTCTTGGTTACCTCTGGGAGTGGATCATTGGCATATAGCCAAGACAGCTGATTGGAGGAAAAGCACACACCCCTACTCCACATAGACAAAGGAAGAAAGCAATGCACATAGTTCTGCTCTTAGACGACAATTTCACTGCTAATCTATTTATAGCAACCTCATCCGACACAGACGTCTATCTCCCGTCTCAGAGAACGTGTGACAACTTATCAGGCTGATAACAGAGCTATAAAGCAAGAGACAGCTACAAGACTAAGTGCTTTGAAGAGAGATAAGAAAACACTGCAGATCTATGTGCCCAGCTCAAATTTAATGAATCTGGTTTACATCCACTTTAATAGCACAAGCTAAAATTTATACAGAGTGGAATGATCCTTTCCCCTATTTTTCCCTCCTTGCTGGCTCTGTTCCGACAGCTCTGTCATAGAACAAAAAAAGTACAAATACATATAGAACACCATTTTAAAAATGTATAAAAAAAAACCTAAACGATAATTCATATTGTGCAAATTGTATTGTTGTGGCTTAGGAGGGAAAGGGAGAGGGGTGGCAGAATATCATGTGGTAAATCAATGGAAGGCTTGGTGAAATGGTCTCCACCATGGGTGAACATTGTCTGATGTAGACATAACACCCTCCTAGTTAGGCTGCTAGGATGCTAGGTAAATCTAGTTTGTTTGGCTCCTCTGGAATCAGTGGAGCAGTTGTTTGCTGAATTTCACAGGCAGCAGATTTGATTGTTTCCTCCTGTATTGTTGAGGATTCTAGAATTATAGTGGGCTGGGAAATCAGATGAGCAGTCTGAATATTTATGGTCCTGCAGCCAATCCCTGAGGAGGTGTTCCCATGATGTGGCTAGAGAGGGAAATATACAGTCTGGGATCTGCAGAAGCCCTGTTCTTGTCTGGCTAGAGAAGTTCCCAGCCTCAAGGGGGCTGCTGCTCCCTCTGAGGCAAGTCTTCTGGAGCCTGCTGTTAATATTCTTTCAGATGCCAGCAGGCATACCAAGACTGTGTTGCCTATTCCTGAGGGTTTTTGGAGCTTTTTTTGGATCATCTAAAGAACCTGGTCTTGAGAGCTCACTGAAGAGTGCCCGGTGAAAGTTGTAAAGGATATAGCTGTCCTGTGGCATTGTGGGCATTGATTTCTCCCTCACTGAATAGTGTCTGGTGGATACTGGAAGTAGAAATCCAGTTATCCTGTAGTATTGTGAGTACTGACCTATACTCAAGGTCCTCCTATTGACTGTGTACTGTTCTCCCTTGGGTGTAAGTAACAGTTGTAGCTCCAGCTGAGACAACTCCTGCAACTCCGTATTTCTCTATCATTACGGGTCCAACTATCTTTTTTCCCATTTTTTACATGTGGTTTTAGTGTTTACACATTTTGGTGTTTTTAACCTTTTATTTCTATTTAATTTTAATTTGTTTCAATAAATGTATAATTGCTTATATAATTATAACACCGCATTATTGCACTGAGAAGGATGATGACCGTTGCATTAGCATACAGGAGTACCAAGATGGCCGCCGTTAATTATGTGACTATGGGTTGCTGGGTCATTAACCTAGTATATAAGGCCAGAGAGGGCACTAAGATGGTGCCGCCTCCGATGACGTCTCTATGACGAAACGCGTAAGTCGGAGCCAGAGAGCGTCACACGCACTTCCGGTTCGTTATTCGGTGGAACGCACGGAACTTCCTGCTTCTATGCCTGACTACTCATACGGGACATGTGAGTGTTTGCTTCGGTTTGCTGCAATCTACCTGTGATACCCTGCACTATAGAGTCTTCTGTATTTACATGTGTACACTCCGGAACATCCAGACCAAGCTGCCGGGACTCTGAGTGGGCTGGGAGAGGCAACTTTTTCAGTCGCAGTATTAATTGAGGACTGAGGGACTGGTGAGTGGGGTGTGTGGGAGGGGAGCACGACTGCACTTTTGCCTACCTGCCCCACCTTCTCACCCCCTTTACGCATGGACTACTTCTGTCCCCTTCTTTATGGACTGCCTATACATTAAGTTTCATATCATTGCCCACATGTAATTATATAGTTAGGGCATTGCCAAAACGAAGCCCTTTCTGTCACTGCAGCTAGTTTGGTTTACTGTGCAATATTTACTATTATTGTTTTTTATGATTGGTTGTTTTTCACATGCCAGTATTTCACTATTGTTACCAACATAGTGGTAAGTTGCACAAAAAAAAAATGTTTTTGCACGGTCTTCTAAGAACATATCAGTTTACCCCTGTGGACTAGAAGATCAATTGTATCACTGCACTGATTTACATGTTTTTTTTGATCTTTGGATTGTGTTTTTTGTACTCACTTTTCCATAATCCTTTTTATTTTCACTTACACTTGTGCTAAGTTCACCCACCACACTTTGTAAGTGCACGTAAAAAAAAATTAAGGCCTTGGGCCATCATCACTAAATTTCTGATAAACTTCTGTTGGCAGCGCCATACCCACCATGTGTTTTTCTTACTCCGGGGTCGTTCCTCAGGTTTGTGGGGGCAGCAGCCATTTGTCTTTCCCATATCACTTTAGCAGCGCCGTACCACACACCCTTTTCATATTCATTACTAAACAGAAGTAACCACTATGGTAGAGAAGGGCTTAATGTAAGGGGCTGGTTAGCCATCTACCCCAAAGCTTGTAGAATCCCTTACTCCTTTTCCTGAGATCAAATTTAATTTTATATAAGGGCAATACATAATTTATTAATTTCAAACACATCATTTTATTAAGAGTCTGTGAACTCTTCCACGTCAGCAAGAGAGTCTTCCTTGCATAGAAAAGAAGGATACGAAGGAGTCTCCTCGCCGAGGCCGACAGTGATAGGTCTCCAAAAATTCCTGAGAGGCAATTCTTGGGGTTAATAATGTTGGGGAGGCCCAGAGCTGATGAGAGGAAGAAACCCACATCTCTCCAGAAGCGCTGTACTATTGGGCGCATCCAAAAGCAATGCATAAAGTCTGCCTGCTGGCCGCATCCCCTAATACATGTGTCTGTGGGTAGTAGCTCCATTTTATATAACCTGCTTGGGGTATGATGGGATTGGTGGAAGATCCTAATTTGACTAACTCGGTCTCTGGAGGAGATAACCGACGATTAGATTTGAGCAAACACCTGGATGTTTGGGTTCGGTGGGTTCGGCCGAACTTTGGGAAAAAGTCCGGGTTCGGTACCGAACTTGACCCGAACTTTACCCCGAACCCCATTGAAGTCAATGGGGACCCAAACTTTTGGACACAAAAATGACTGTAAAAACGTTCTGGAAAGTGCTAGAGGGCTGCAAAAGGAAGTAAAATGATTTTAGAACAACATGTCCCTTACAGCAACAGCAGGAACCTGACCCTATAGGAGTAGGCGATGATTTTAGAACAATAATCTGTCCCTTACAACAACAGCAGGAACCTGACCCTATAGGAGTAGGCGATGATTTTAGAACAATAATCTGTCCCTTACAGCAACAGCAGGAACCTGACCCTATAGAACTAGAAGATGATTTTAGAACAATAATCTGTCCCTCTAAGCAGTAGACTCTACCTAGTCCAGTTAGATCGTTCTGTAATGCAGGATGAGATGTTATTAGATCTGCAATCTGTCCCTAAAAGCAGTAGTAGTAGTAATCTCTACCTAGTCCACAATCAGATCGTTCTGTAATGCAGGATGAGATGTTAATATATCTGCAGTCTGTCCCTCACAGCCCTGGCAGCATCCTCTCCCTACACTAGCCAGAGAGCATGTGACATGCAGCACTAAGTGACTCCAGCTTATAAAGAGGCTGGGTCACATGATGCACTGGCCAATCACAGCCATGCCATTAGTAGGCATGGCTGTGATGGCTTCTAAGGGCAAACTAGTGAAACGCTTGTTGATTGGCTGCCCTGCAGCTATTCAACATGCGTGATCAAATACCCGAACCCAGAACCCAAACTTTTTTTCAAATGTCCGGGTTCGGGTCCGGGTCACGGACTTTACAGTTCGGGTTCGCTCAACTCTACCGACGATTTAAAGGTGTCAATGAATTCTGACCAGTCTTCTTCAGTAATTTGTATGTCCATGTTGAACCACTTAGTTTGAACAATCGAAACTTAGGGTTGGTTTCTGTAATTAGAAACATATAATAAGTGGAGATAAGTTTAGTAATGGTGGCTTCTCTTAGCAGTGTTTCCAAGGAGGTCATTTGAATTGGATTATCTAAGGTACCAAATTGTGCCGTAATTGCATGTCTCAGTTGGTAGTAATAAAATATATATGAATTCATGAGCTCAAACTCCAGTTGTAGTTGTCGAATTGTGCATTCGGTGAGGTACACCAAGATTCCTGGGCATGTTTATTTTTAATTGACCGGAATAAATAAAGGGACATATGTAGTATACTGTAGCTACCCCAGGACGGTCAGGGACACAGTCTCTATAGATCACATTATAAAGAGTCTCAATAGAGGCGACAATGGCTCCCTCCATACTGGTACAAGCATTATTGGTGTCTGGGTGTAACCAGTCATGTATGGATGCACAAAAAAACAGTTGTGGGATGTGGTGTCATGTATAGCAAAATCCGCCTCCAATGCTTTCACAGTCATGTATGGACACCAGCTGTGAAGCTAAGTAGTATAAATGAAAGTTAGGAAAGGCAAGACCAGCTAAATGGGAGGGAAGTCAAAGTGTATCAAGAGCTATCCTAGGTGGACCCCTTACCAGAGGAACGTAGTACAGATAGAATCGATACGTTTAAAGATAGACTTTGGGACCCTACACTGAGAATTGGACAGGACATAGAGCAGTTTGGAGAGATAAATAATTTTAATTATGTTAGTTCTGCCCATGAGATCCAATGGCAGATCCATTCATTGCTTAGTATGTTCCTGCAATTGTGTTAGTAAAGGGCATAGATTGTTCATAATAATAATTTGACAGTGGAAGTTGAATGCCCAAATATCTAAAGGAAGGGACTACCTGTAACTCCAATCCTGCATAGATCAGTGGTATGGCTGCTTGATTCAAGGGGTAGAGAGTGGACTTTTCCCAGTTTACCCTGAATCCTGAGTAGAAACAAAGAAAATTTAAGTGATTTCTACAGAAAGCTAAAACTGCTCAATATCTGATACCTGATGAAAACTAGAAAAAACATGTGATTGAACTGATAGCTTATCATAAATGGACTTGGATCAGTTTGCTTTAAAAGCATAATAAATTGCAAATTCAATAAAACAATTCTTTTTATGATCCTTAATATGACAAAGAATCATAAAGAACAAATCAAAAGCAACATTCATAAATGAGCTGTTATTTGCTTTTTCTGGTTTAAGCAATAAGATTAAATGGTTTAAGGAATAACGTCTATTTCATTATCTTTCTTTAAAGCACCTTTGCAAGACTTGTAATCCCAGTTGTGACTACATGAGGCTATCCACCATTTAAAGGGTGTTACGTGTGTCACCACTGGTAGAGTCTCTCATAGTTCCCCTGAAATATACAATTTGTCCATGGTTTAGTCAAAGGACAAGTACAGGCAACAAATGCAACTGTTATATCCAGTAAAGAATGCAATTGCATCACAGTCAGGAAGACTCTGTTGTATGAAATTTATGTCAAAGAATTTCCTCTGTGGGTTCTGAGTTGTGATCTAGTACACTACAGCATCGGTTTAGAGCAGAGGTAGGCAACCTTAAAGAGGTGGAGATCTACCTGAACAACATGTGAGAAGTCAAAGATCACCGGGCACAGTGTCACCTCCTCACACCTGATTTAAACCTTTAATTGCCATACTACCGTGTCTCAATCACGTGCATTGCACGGCAAACATGGCTTTAAATTAAACACACTGGGATTGCTTTTCAAAGAAGCAGCAGTACCTACTGCACTTGTAAATGAGCCCTTAGTTGCATTCGGCAGCAGCACCCTTAGGGCGCATTTATACGTAAAGTTTGGGGGGGGGGGTGGAAGTGGTAAAGCCCTGCAGTTGAGTCACTGTTTTACTGCCCCCAGTCCCTACCCCCTGTAGCTGCTGAGGCAGCATCCAAAGGTGTACACATGTTGCAGCAGGAATTAAGCCTTGTTGTTTTTGGTGGGTGCTACCACCAACCAATCATGACCCATTCAAGTAAATGGGGGCCACTCTGCAAACACCCTGCAACTGCATGCTTCTGTGGGGTCCAAGGGGTTAAAGCAGGTGGTGAGAAAGCAACAACGCTGCCTGCTTTAACCCCTTGTTTACTGTACTGTACAAGGTGGCAGGGCAATTGCAAAACAGCCCCAGAGGAATTGTCAAAAACTATTGGTGTGTTTTTATATACAGTACTTTTTCACTTTTTTTGTGAATGAGTAGGGGTACAATGTGCCCCATACGCATTCACATAGGGGGTGGGCAGGATCTGGGGGTTAATTCCAGATTTCAATAACTTATCCCCCGCATACCCACAACCACCGGGCCAGGGTTGTGGGGAAGAAGCCCTTGTCCCCATCAACATGGGGACAAGGTGCTTTGGGGGGCATAACCCCCCATATTGAGGGCATGTGGCCTGGTATGTTTCAGGAGGGGGGGGTACTTGCTCACCCCCCTTTCCTGAATTGATGGGCTGCATGCTCAAATAAGGGTCTGGTATGGATTTTGGGGGGACTCACACGATTTTTTTTTATGTTGGTGTGGGGTTCTACTTGAAATCCATATAAGACTGTAAGGACCTGGTATGGATTAGGGAGGACCCCACGCTGCTTTTTTCAACCTTTTTTATTGCCGGCACTCTTTTTTTTTACATTCATCGGTTGTCAAGGACGCAGCGACCGGCTCCCCATCCCGCTTCTTAACAACCAGCTATTCTTCACACAGAATTCAATAAATTTAATTTGGTCAATTGGTACCTCTTACTATGCACAATAGGCAAAGTTCTTGTGAAGCAGCTATCTGGGTAAGCAGTCTTTAGCCCTAGTTCTTCAGCTGGCTAGCATTGGACCCAGTCTTTATGGTGGTGCAAGTAAGTACAGTCCCTGTAAAGTCTGCATGCTGCTAGTTAGATGGACAGTTCCTAACCAACAGGTTAATGGCAGAAGTGTCTCTCACCAGTCCCAGTAATACAGCAACAGGGTTTCAGATGTCAGCTCCCTTCTGAATCTGCCAGGAGCTACTCTAGTGCCCAGCACATGGTCGCAGGCTTGTGGCAGGTTGATGTGAACACAAGAGCAGAGATGAGCACAACCCAGTCTCCTCACAGCAAAGAGAAAAGTTCCTTTGTATTTAGCCTGAAAAAAATACAACCCTCTCTCCCTTTATACCTGGGAGTTGTAGCCCAATGGTCCATAGACTGCCATAGTAAAGTTTCTTACCCAAACTTCATTTTATTCAGTGCTGCTGTCATATCAAGTCTCTTGAGCTCCTTCTGCTCGTCAGCTACCCCCGGTGGATGGAGGCAAGTTAGTGTTAACCCATTCAGCTCAAGTCCATTGTGAGCACAGTGCCCTAAATTGCTCTCTGTCTCTAGCCAAGCACTGACTGCACCTGCATTTGCTGGTGTTAACTACTGGGCATATAGGCAGGAAAAGGCTTTTTATAGCTTATACGCGGGCTCTGCCCATGTAGTGTATTCACTGCACAGGCAAAGAGAGGCATGTAAGTTGTATTCCAGGTGACTAAGAGACATTTCACATCCAATACCCCAGGTACAATCTGGCAGGCATCTGCAGGATACAGGTCTATCTATTTTGATAATGTAGTGCACACCACTTGTGCTTTGCTCGGACACATGGTATAGCCCTGTACATGTAAACATTTTTGTCTCTCCCCTTTCCTCCCCCTCTTGGCATATGTTGGGGTAGCTTATGGTGATGTTGTGCCTGCCTACTGACATTCATGGGGAGAAGTCCTTAGGTGGGGCTGAAGCATGACAGCGGGGCAGCATCTTCAGAGCACCATCCTGCTCATCGTGTGTGCACTGCACTGATGTCTCCTGCCAGTGTCTTTCCTCATGGTGGGGATATGATGAGAGGGTGCATTTCCCTTTTGATAATGTTGGTGGTGTGTTTTGTCCCCCTTCATACTGAGAAAGGCACATATACCTCATTATACATTGTGGTAAACTCTATATTATTACCTCCTTTTAGTGCTCTACATAGCCAGTCCTGTGTCTAACTGTTTAATTTTTTGCTCTCTCTTATATCACTCTGACCTATAGATTAGATGCTTTGTTTGAAAGTTCACCTTTATTCTCTGATGAAAGCAAGGTAGACCGCTTTTAGAATGAATAGAGTTTGAACAGTTAGATAAAGATCATTTAGTGACCTTAACTTGAATTGAGAACCAAATGGTTTATTTTTTTTTCCTGCTTTCATAGAGGGAGAGGTACTCAGCTATTCATCTATATATTGTCCCTCTGAACTATCCCTTCCTGTTATTGACACCAACTCACCATCAATCATAAGTGCATTCTGCAAGAAAAAGTGTGTTTGCTTACATGAGTGTATATACTGTATGAAATAGTGAATGGTAAAGGGCAAGTATATGGGAGTATTATGTTTTCACTGATACTATTTCAGTGTTTATTAGAGACCTTCTTAAATTATTTGTGTAGAGCTCACCCCAGTGGGGCCACTGAAAATATAGCCCAGGTCTCCCTAGCTAGTACAGAGGCTGCAAGTCACAGGCACCAGTCCATGCACACCGACAATACAGGCTCAGTCTAGGGAGGTCTTTTTAAAAATGATTAATAAGAGGGCAAAATTCCTCTACAAATGCTTAGGAACGCATGAAATTCCCAAACACAGATCTTACTCACAATATCCTAGGACCTGTCTGCCACCCAGCTTCCTTAGGAAGATACTCAATGAGGGAGACAAACGATTCTTCTCCAGACCAACTTCAAGACAGTGCCCTCCAGCAAAAATCAATCAGCAATCTTCTCCAGGCCCTCAGCTTAACATGTTCTGAAGCCCAGGCTGCAATTTGCCTTAGTATAGCTGCCTCACGGGGACAACAGCCCCAGAAGAACAGGAATCCTCCCTGAAGAGGAAATAACACTCTGAAAAGGCCACCCAAACATTTATCAGCTCCCCAGCCACCTTCTGGACACCACCTTTAGTGTGTGTGTAACAGTGCTGGACCAGTGGGTGGTCTAATATTGATGGAAATCTTGTGGGTTGCATCATCCCCCAAGAGGGCTTGTACACAGTAATGGTGGGGTGTGAATATACCAGGTTGCGGTATAGGGCTGTTCCCTCTCTGAAAGCAACCAAAAGGGCGCTCTGTAGAATACTTTTGGATGGGTGTAGAGCAAGGCTGGGACAAGCACTGGGCGCAATTCACTGGAGAGTGGGGCTCAGGTAGAGTGCAGCTATGACACAGTGCAATGCTTGCTAAATTTGGCCTGAGGGAGGGTGGTTGTTGGCTGAAGATGTACAGCAGTGCACAGATCACTGCTGCTGCCAAGAACAGACCATGCGCACACAGTGCTGCAGGGGGGTGCCAAGTGCTGGAGTGGTCCCTGAGCTCCTCCTGCACCTGGCTGATACTACTCTAGAAGACATACATTTATACTTCTTACATGGACTGGTGGGTACACAGGGAGATAGAGTATGCTGCCCTCCCCTAGATTGGCTTAGACAATGGGATGTTCCCCCTACTAGGGTTTCATGGCAGCAATAAAAGTACAAAATAAAATTGTTATAAAAAGTATACATTTATTTATTCGAGTATCACAATTTCTTTTGCATCTCCATAAACTTGTTGCAAATTAGAGAGATAAAAACCTGAACCTTGGTTGTGCAAACAAGGGACCTATACATCATACAGTGTTACAGTGGGAAGGATCATATATGACACAGCAGTGCCTGCGTCAGTGCCCCAACGCGTTTTAAAGGGTTTGTAGGTCTTCGGCACGGGGAAGTGTCCTTCTAAAAGGATATCAAAAAAGAGAAAACTTTTAAGTGTTTACATAGAAGTCAAATATGTATAGTATTTCCACAGATATAAAGTTTATATTTAACACTGAACATTGACCATGACGCATCTGTCCAGAAACCAGGGTGTAATTAAAAAAGATCTGCAGATGTTGGCTCACCGTAAGTTGTCCCCGCTCTCATGGCCCGAAATCCCACCTCCACCAATATTTTATTTTCCTGTTCAATCTTTTTATTGAAAAACAAAGGAAACAATACAGAGCATGTAAGCGTCTTACCAATTAGCTGTACACATGAGGTGAATAGATGAGCTACATATCTTCCATATTAAATTAGGATACAATGTGTTTATGGCAGGTGTGCAACCTCGTTTTTAGGTCATGCACATAATGCGCCCTCAGACCCTGAGGCACCCCACTGGGATCATACTGTGCCACAGGGGATAGGGAGCAGCAATGGAAGCTAGAGCGTTACAGTGTTAAAATGTCATAATTTGTACACTAAATAGAGGAAACACAGGCTCACTTTAAGAGTATTACATAATGTATCAAAACTGTATCTCAAACGCACCAGAGGTGTTGGAAGGAACTTGAAGCTGAAACAGTGAAGTCCCATATGAGTGCTAAGCAGCGTAGAGAAGGGTAAACGTGATGGAATTGAATTGAGTTTAGTACAGGAAAGAATATAGGGAAAGAAAAGACAGAAAGAAGAGTGTGTGTTGGGGGGGGGGGGGGGGGGTA
>BLSH010471142.1:77841-88510 GCA_018402905.1 Glandirana rugosa
TTGTTCCGGAAATACGTGCGATTTTACCTTCGGTATCTGTTATTATTCTATGCGTTTAAACTCTTTTAAACTTAGAGAAGAGAACGGCAGCGACTGTAATATTTAGTTGTGGAAAAAGAGGGAGTAAGTAGGACTAAATTTCTCGGATCAGTAGCTCTTTATTTGAATAGGAGTCCAGAGTATCAAATGTTTAGGGGTGGTGATTATGGCATCAAAAGATTTCTGTCAAAGTCAGGTGGTAGGCAGTTTCTAACCCAGGGGTCCCAAATTTTCTCAAATTTGCGTATCTTATTATTGTCTATGGCTTCCATTTTAGCGTGCATAAAGGCCTTGTTCATTTTGCCTCTGGCCTCTGCCACAACCAACGCAGGGGACTTCCAAGCCTTGACAATTGTCTGCTTAGCAGCAGTCGTGAGGTAAACTAGCAGCTTAAACTGAGAGGAAGTCAACTGATGAATCGATGGGTCAGGTGCAATATTCATCTCTAGGACTTTAGAGGTGATAATAAAGATATATTTCCAGAATTCCTGTACTAAGGGGCAGTCCCACCAGATGTGGTAATATGTACCAGGCTCACTACAGCCTTGAAAACAGGAGATATTTTGCGATTCTGGCAGGTACTAAGTACCATCGGGTGATGACCTTGATATTGGTTTCCTTTGCTAGAATGTTGGGAGAGGAGGAGTTGGTAGCTGACCAGATATTAGACCATTCAGCTGTGTCGATCGTACGCCCCAGGTCAGATGCCCATTTGTCTGCGTAGGAGGGCATAGGGTTGTCCAGATCAGCAATTAGTAGTTGATAGAGTAAGGAGATAGTGCCTCTGGCGTGAGGATCGGACTTGCAGATCTTCTCGTAAGGAGAGAGATGTGTCAAAGGTGTATCAGTATTAAGGGAGGGTATGTAGAAGTTCTTTATTTGTAGGTATCGAAATAGTTATGAGCTGGGTGAACCGTAAGCTTCGCAAAGGGTAGGGAAGGTGCTGAAGGAGTTGTTGGAAATAAAGTTAGGCAATCGAAGTAGGTTGGAAGATGACCAGATTTTGAAGGAACTGGGGGAGTCCCAAGCGGGGGAAAAGGCTGGGTTTCTGAGAAAGGAAAGGAGGGGATTATGGGGAGATTGCAAGATGTGAGAAATCTTGTGTTTGTCCCAGATGGAAAGGGAATGTTTAATAATAGGATTGACCAGGCTAATACGATCTGCGGGTCTAAGCCATAGAATGTTGGCAACGGAGATAGGGTCAACTTTGGCGGATTCAATGGCTACCCATAGTGGGATTTCTTTGGTCGCTTGGAAGTAAGATGAAAATTTGGGTACACCCCAAAGTGAAACTGTCACTGATGCTGGGGGTTATTGTTGCTGCTACTGACACCAGTGTGTGTGTGTGTGGGGGGGGGGATTATTATTAGAGAAAGAGTTTTAAAAAGAGCACTGGGCACCAGATGACCTTGCTCTGGCATTGGGGTAGAGGCATGCTGAGCTAAGGGTATAATTAAAAAACACGCCTAATGTGGTGACGTGCTACGAGTGTATAAGAGGAAGTTCAGGTGCATGTTATTTGTGAATTAGGAACGTAGGTTTACACGAAGGGCGTTCCAAACTTTCGTTGTGCGGGTGTTCGGCAAACAACCAAACAAACAGGACGTTTGACCATTTGTCCCCCCCGAATGGACCACAATGCATTGCACCGCTGAACAGTGCATTGCAAGCCCTGATTGGCTGAAGTAGTGAAAGCTTCAGCCAATCAGGGCACCGTGTCACTAATCTTTACATTAGTGTATAGCTAGAGTAGGGACAATTCAGATACCATCAGTGTAGTGACGATAGTGATGATTGAACACCGTATATTTGATTGCATTACTGCAAGTTTAATGCCATTTACTTCTGTGTGTGTTACTGCCAGTTTAACGCCATATAGTTCTGTGTGCGTTACTGCCAGTTTAATGCTGTATAGTTTTGTGTGTGTTACTGCCAGTTTAACACCATATAGTTTTGTGTGCGTTACTGCCGGTTTAATACCATATAGTTTTGTGCATTCCTTAAAGTTTAATGCCATTTACTTCTGTGTGTGTTACTGCCAGTTTAACGCCATATAGTTTTCTGCGTTACTGCAAGTTTAACACCATTTACTTCTGTGTGCGTTACTGCCAGTTTAACACCATTTACTTCTGTGTGTGTTACTGCCAGTTTAACGACATATAGTTTTGTGTGCGTTACTGCCGGTTTAATGCCGTATAGTTTTGTGTGCGTTACTGCCGGTTTAATACCATATAGTTTTGTGCATTCCTTAAAGTTTAACGTCATTTACTTCTGTGTGCATTACTGCCAGTTTGACGCCATATAGTTTTCTGCGTTACTGCAAGTTTAACACCATTTACTTCTGTGTGCGTTACTGCCAGTTTAACGCCATATAGTTGTGTGTGTGTTACTGCCAGTTTAATGCCATATAGTTTTATGTGTGTTACTGCAAGTTTAACGACATTTACTTCTGTGTGCGTTACTGTCAGTTTAACCACTTAAGGACCGGAAGGATTTCCAGCTTTAGGACCGGACCCCTTTTTGCGATTCGGCGCTGCGTCGCTTTAACTGACAATTGTGCGGTCGTGCCACGTTGTACCCAAACGAAATTTGCGTCCTTTTTTTCCCACAAATAGAGCTTTCTTTTGGTGGTATTTGATCCCCTCTGCATCATTTCTGATCGCCGCTATAAACAAAAGAAGAGCGACAATTTTGCAAAAAAACCCAAATTTCTTACTTTTTGCTAAAATACAAATCCCCCAAAAAAATATAAAAAAACATTTTTTTTCACAGTTTTTGGCCGATTTATATTCTTCCACATATTTGCGATAAAAAAAATCGCAATTGGCGTTTATTGATTGGTTTGCGCAAAAGTGGTTGCGCTTACGGGTGATGAGAATTCATTTTTGGGGTTTTTATTTTTTTTTTATTTTTTACTAATAATATCGGCGATCTGTATTTTTTTGCGGTACTGCGATATTTCAGCGGACATGTCGGACCATTTTGACACTTTTTTGGGACCATTGGCATTTATACAGTGATCAGTGCTATAAAAATGCACTGATTACTGTGTAAATGTCATTGGCAGTGAAGGGGTTAACCTGCAGGGGGCGCTCTAAGGGTTAACTATGTTCCCTGGGCGTGTTCTTACTGTGGGGGGACTGCCCTAACAGGGGAAGGGAAGTGGTCACAGCCTTCATGTACAGGAGGGCTGTGATCACAGCCCTTCCCCCTTCACAGAGCGGAGGTCCGTGTTTACTTACACGGACCTCCGCTCCTTCGTTCCGGGGGGGCCATCGCGGGTAGCTGGCGGCAATCGAAGCCGCCGCACCCGCTCCCCGGCCCTCCCCGGACACTAGGCGCGATCACGCAGCCGCCGTCAGATGACGGCGATCCGCGTTACAGAGCCACTTTGCCGCCGTCAATTGCCGATTGACGGTCGGCAAGTGCTTAAAGCTGATATATTTCTGTGTGCGTTACTGCAAGTTTAACGCCATTTACTTCTTTGTGCGTTACTGCAAGTTTAACACCATATAGTTCTGTGTGCGTTACTGCCAGTTTAAAGCCGTATAGTTTTGTGTGTGCTACTGCCAGTTTAACACCATATAGTTTTGTGCGTTACTGCAAGTTTAATGTAATTTACTTCTGTGTGCATCACTACCAGTTTAACGCCATATAGTTCTGTGTCCATTTATATGCTTTTCCTTTACCTGCATCTGAAGACTCGAGTAGTGGAGAGCCAATCATTGGCTCTCCTGAGAGGGGGGGTCTGCGCTGATTGTTTATCAGCGCAGGCCCCCCTCGGATCGCCACACTGGACCACCAGAGAGCCCGCCCAGGGACCATCAGGGAGCCGGCCAGGACCACCAGGGACACCATCATAGAGCCCACCCTAGACCACCAGGTAAGGGGCACAATGTCCAGCATGGATGGCACTCAGTGCCAATTACAGATTCCACCCTAGACCACCAGGGAATCAGTGCTGCCTATCAGTGCCCACCAGTGCCACTTATCAGTGCCCACCAGTGCCACGTATCAGTGCCCACCAGTGCCACCTATCAGTGCCACCTATCAGTGCCCATCAGTGCCGCCTATCAGTGCCCATCCGTGCCACCTATGAATGCCCATCAGCGCCGCTTATCAGTGCCCTTCAGTTCTGCATATCAGTGCCACATATTAGTGCCCATAAGTGCAGCATATCAGTGCCGCCTATCAGTGCCCATCAGTGCTGCATATAAGTGCCTCATTATCAGTGCCCATCCGTGCCACCTCATCAGTGCTGCCTCATCAGTGCCAATCAGTACTGCCTAATCAGTGCCCATCAGTGTAGCCTCATCAGTGCCCAAGAGTGATGGAGAAAACATACTTATTTACAAAGGTTTGTAACAGAAACAAAGAAAAACATTTTTTTTCATTTTCAGCCTTGTTTTATTTATAGCGCAAAAAATAAAAACCCCAGAGGTGATCAAATACCACCAAAAGAAAGCTCTATTTGTTGGAACAAAATGATAAAAATGTAATTTGAGTACAGCGTCGCATGACCATGCAATTGTCATTCAAAATGCAGCAGCGCTGAAATCAGAAAACTGGTCTGGGGGGGTAAGTGCCCGGTATTGAATTGGTTAACGTGATACTAAACAGTAGACTTGTTTCGTTTTCATTTTGGAAAATATTGTTTTGTTTCGTTTTCATTCATAAAATACATAATTTGGTTCTATTACATTCGTCATGTTACGTTAATTCGTTTTTGGATATTTCCTTATTTCTGTCAAGTATAGATATTCGTTATAACGAATCGATTTGTTTTATTGTTTAATTGTTTAGTTTTCGGATAATTTGTTATATATGTTTGTATATATGTATATATATATACGTGATAACGATTCGTAGTTCAGAAAGACATTTGTTTATTGAATGCATTAACACACACAATGACAATATCTCTTCTCCTAAGCTCAAATACAATACAACACCCTTCTCACTCGGCTCTCAGTAATGCACTTTGCCAGTAATCCAACCTCCAGCACAAAATTAATCAGCTGATTGGAGTGTAAGATTTACTTTTGTTTCATTAGACCTTAACGAATTAACGAATCATGCCAAATTCATTAGTTATTTTCCTTATAATTTCTTTTGTATTAGATGAAATTCGTTATTTTTTTCCTTCGGATATTCGGATGCAATCGAATGTCTGAAAGAAGCAAAATTCAACCGAATTTCAATTCGTTACGAAACCTTGTACATGTCTACTAAACAGAGAAGTTTTAATTGCCCTAATTAAATCACATAAATCATATAGTTCATGCCACTGCATTTTCTTTTTTTGTTGTTTTTTTTAAACCCTCTAAGTGCCTTATTCCTGCAGCTCTGTTGTGTGGTCACATGATCTTCCCTGTTCTTTGGCATCTACAGGGAAAGATCTTTTGGAGGGGTATGCTCTCTATATTGTGGGTCTGTATCTAGTCAGCCCTGATTGGTGCTGTGCCAGTCACATGACTAAAAAAAACAGTTTCAGAAGAGCAATTTAAATTCGATTAGAATATCAAATAACTGTTTTAACCACTTGCCGACCGCAGTCTGACGGCGACAGAGTGGCTCGTTATCGCAAACCTCCGTCATATGAAGGCGGCTGCGATAACTAGTGCTGTGAGCACGCGCGCACCGCCGGAGGCGCGATCGTGAGATCACTGTCCGGGGGGGGCACTCGATTGCCGCCGGCTACCCGCCATGGCCCCCCTGCAGTGAGAGAACGGAGGTCCGTGTAAGTAAACACGGATCTCTGTTCTCATAGGGGGGAAGGGAGGTGATCACAGGCTTCCTGTATATGGAAGCCGTGATCATCCCCTTTCCCCAGCCAGGGCAGCCCACACACAGTTAGAACACGCCCAGGGAACACAGTTAACCCTTAAAGCGCTCCCTGTAGGTTAACCCCTTCACTGCCAATGGCATTTACACAGTAATCAGTGCATTTTTATAGCACTGATCACTGTATAAATGCCAATGGCCCCAAAAAAGTGTCAAAATGGTCCGACATGTCCGCTGAAATATCGCAGTACCGCTAAAAATTGCAGATTGCCGCCATTACTAGTAAAAAATAAAAAAACAAAAAACCCATATATTAATTCTCATCATTTGTAAACGCGGCAACTTTTGCGCAAACCAATCAATAAACGCTGATTGTGATTTTTTTAACCAAAAATATGAGGAAGAATCTAAATCGGCCAAAACCGATGGAAAGAATTTTTTTTATATATTTTTTTTTTGGATTTGTATTTTAGCAAAAAGTAAGAAATTTGTATTTTTTTGCAAAATTGTCGCTCTTCTTTTGTTTATAGCGGCGATCAGAAAATACGCAGAGGTGATCAAATACCACCAAAAGAAAGCTCTATTTGTGGGAAAAAAAGGATGCAAATGTCATTTGGGTACAACGTCGCACGACCGCGCAATTGTCAGTTAAAGCGACGCAGTGCCGAATCGCAAAAAGTGCTCTGGTCCTAAAGTGGGAAATCCTTCCGGGGCTGAAGTGGTTAAGCTCCCAATAAATCTTTTTTGAACATCAAATGTGTATTTTGTGCATTCATTTGGTATAGATGGAGTCAAAGATGATTGACACTATTAATTTTGATCAGACAACATCTGCATCCAAACTTCTTGTTTTTAACAAGAACCTCTGTGACCAAGCTATGAGCGGGGCGAAACATTTCAGGGGGGCATGGCTAGAGTGGCGCGGACTGAGGCCCCATTTATCTACATACTAATGAACTGGGTTGGCAAGCAGCACCTTTTCTTCTCTTTGATAACACTGTTAAACCTCTGAATGGTGTACTGCCAGCTCCATTCACTGCAACCGGCAGGGAGATCTCAGCTTAGAATGGCACTGCAAGTTTCATTTGAATCTCTATAGTCATGTGGGCTGCACACAAATGAAAAAGATGGAAATGAGGAGCTTAGAAGGGAACTAAAACTGAGCATGCTCTGTAGAGGACACCATCTGGTCTACACCATCTCAGCCTGCAGTGGGGACACAGAGAAGATGGGAGGGACGGCTGAAGGCAGGATCAACCAGGTATATTTCACTTTACACAAAATGAATGCTTTAGCGGCTTTGTAAATATGAACACTGTTATTTACTGTAGCATGTAATGAGAGTGTTCATAGTCTTGGTTTAATGACACTTTAACCGGTTCCCCACTGTGCGCCGTCTTTTCACGGCGGCAGTGGGGGAGCCCTGCGCGAATCGCCGTAAATAAGTGGTGATTCGCATTTGGCCACCAGGGGGCGCGCGCGCACCCGCCGCACTCCTGGGGAGTGTGCCCGCGGCTCGGGCGGACCCGATGTCCGCCGGCGAGCCGCGATGAGCGGCTATAGAGAAAGAACGGGGAACCGCCGATGTAAACACGGCGGTTCCTCGCCCTGTCAGTGGGGCATGAGAGATCTACTGATCCCTGTCACTGGGATCAGTTAGATCTCTCATGCCCATGGTAGCCCAACCCCCCCACAGTAAGAACACACCCAGGGAACACAGTTAACCCCTAGCTCTCCCCCTGCAGGTTAACCCCTTCACTGCCAATGACATTTATACAGTAATCAGTGGACATTTAAATTTCTGATCGCTGAATAAATGTCATTGGTCCCAAAAAAGTGTCAAAATGTTCCGACATGTCCCCCCAATATCGCATCATTGCTAAAAATCACAGATCGCCGCCATTACTAGTAAAAAATTTTAAAAAGAGGGCGTGGTCTGACCGCTGCCGAAGATGGACGCCTGATCTCTCGGCTCCGCTCCTCCATCGAGCTATAGCGATAGCCAAGCCGCCATCAGCAGCAATACAGACCCCAAAAAGAGGGGAGAGAACCCGGGACCCCCACGGAGCATGACCAGAAAGAAAAATCTAGGAGAAGGCTCAAGGAGACTCCTAGATTTCTACATGAAGCCGGGACAGCAAGGAGCCCAAGATGGCGCCGGCTGCGGGGCCGGAACAGCAGCGGCGATTCCAGAGTCTCCCCAGGACACAGCACCACAACCAGAACCTATGGAGCTCCCATCACCTCTCCACTCTGAAGCATCCTCCCCGCTGGGAGACAGAGGTAAGAGGATGGCTGACACCCTCGCTAATTCCCCTGATAAGCAGCCGCCAGTTAAAAAGCAGCATGGCGCTTGTAGTTCCACAAATGAAGCAGGCCTCTCCAACTCATTAGCGGCCTTCCCCACTACAGATGGTCCTGCAACAGAGCACACATTGAAGGCCATGCTTCTATCATTACAATCTGACTTACACAAAGAGCTGAAAATATCTGTTAATCAATTACAAGACAGAATGCACTCAGCAGAGGGCAGATTGGACCATATTGAACAACACCTTATAGACTCAACTAAAGCACATAATACAATTGTGGACATTCAAGACGAACAAGCTGATGCGATTCACTCCTTGCGACTTAAAGTCGCAGATTTAGAAGACAGATCAAGGAGGAATAACATCAAAATAAGAGGGGTCACAGAAACATTAGAGACCCCTGGGATTATCCCCTATTTGCACCAATTATTCCGCAAACTAATTCCAGAATTGCACACCAGAGATATCCTTATTGACAGAGCACACAGGCTCCATAAACCACAACATCTGCCTCCGGACACCCCTAGAGACATTCTTGCAAGGATACACTTTTTTCATATAAAGGATGACATTATGAGAGCAGCAAGATCACTCCGTACACTACCAGCACCCTTTGAGAAAGTTAAACTATTCAATGATATCTCGGCAGCCACAGCACAAGCCAGAAAAGCTTTTGAACCAGTCACATTGGTTCTCATAGAACGCAAAATTACATATAAATGGGGATATCCCGTCAAACTGTTCGTTACATTCCGTAACCAAAATACCACCATAATGTCACCTAAGGAAGGAATAAAACTACTACAGAACTGGGGGCTGCTTACAAGAACCCCTCCAGTGACACCAACCACCAGGCCATCAGCCAGGATCCCCAACGCATGGGAGCCCCGTATGCGCAGTGGAGACTAAATACCCTCAACCACAATTACACAGCCCTTGCAAAAAATGTTGTCTTCATTATTAAGGCTGGCATTTCTTTAAGCATTCTCATTGTTCTTGATGGAGGAGCGGGTGGTACTTTGTTTCCGTTACCCCACCCGTCCCACACTTTTTTGTGTGCTAAGCACACTGTTGGTACAGAAGTTGTTCTACCTTAACAAATAACCACTTCTTCGTTATACAGCTTACTCACTGAGTAAAATATATTTCATACTACTACTGAAGTACTTAAATTTAACTATAGTTACCTTGCAACATTAAGCTTAAGTAGATCCACCAAGTAGTGGGCGGATTTGAGAGGGACCCGGGGCGTGTGTGGAGCAAGGGTGTCCAAGAGACGCATTTCATGAGGCAAAATCATCCCATCTGCTCACACAAACTTTTCCCACACCAATTCCAAGCCACATATGATAAGAAAGCCAGAGGAGTCATGATTGCCGTCAAATCAACAATAGCTTTTGTACTACGGAAAGTAGAAGCAGATCCCAATGGGAGATTTCTCATACTAGAGGCTTCATTCAACAACCACCCTCTAATCATTGTAAATATATACGCCCCCAATTCACACCAAAAACTCTTTTACAACAAACTCATACGCAAACTACAATTCTACCCCAAAGACCAGGTAATTCTATGTGGGGACTTCAATGACATAATTGACCCCCAACTGGATACCTCTAACTCCACAAAAAGGAAATCAACTGCCCTAGCAAAATTTGTCTCTCTAGAAGACTGGTGTGACCCCTGGAGATGTCAACATGGCACAGAGAGAGATTATTCATTTTTCTCACAGGCTCAGAAGTCATACTCAAGGATTGACCTGTTCCTTACCTCCAAGGTCCTTCTACAAAAGATCACCCAGTCAAACATAGGCCTAATTAAATGGTCTGATCATGCGCCTGTAGCCATCACAATAGCTCTGTCACAGGTCTCTTCTAGAATAACAAGATGGCGATTGAATCCATCACTTCTTACGACCAAGGAGATTAGGGAACAGGTACAGTCTGAAATCTTGAACTTCTTCACATCAAATAACAACACTGTTAACAAGTATTTGACTCTATGGAACGCGCATAAATCTGTACTAAGGGGGACACTGTTGAAACTGGGAGCTCAGGAGAAAAAAAAAAGGCTACATCACATAGACTCTTTACTAACGCAGATCAAAAATATAGAAACAATAAACAAGCAGACACCGTCCCAATTAAGGATAGACGAACTTAACAAACTAAGAAATGACCTTAGTTCTTACCTCCAACACAGTCATGAACACTATCTAAGGCGTCTACGCCTTACCTGGTACTCCCAGGGCAATAAAGGGGGGAAACATTTAGCACAACAATATAAACGCAGGGAAGCCCAATCGAAAATCCCTTTCCTTATAAATGAACAAAATCAAAGGTTAAGCAATCCGAAAGAGATAGCGGATTGTTTTAGTACCTTCTATTCCAAACTCTACAACCTAGCACAGTCCCCAAATGAACCGCAGCCCACTCAACAACTAATTGAAAAATTCTTAAAAAATCTAACTCTACCAAAATTGTCCCAAGAGCAGCTGCAGGAACTTAACTTACCATTCACGATTGAAGAAGTAC
>BLSH010471142.1:95772-116765 GCA_018402905.1 Glandirana rugosa
CGTATAGTCACGGGTAGTTAGTTACCAATTAGTCTCTAAGGGGGGCCGCTGATATAAGGGGACTCTGATAGGCAGCACTGATGAGCACTGATATGCAGCACTGATGGGCACTGATAGGTGGCTCTAATGGGCACTGATAGGCTGCACTGATGGGCACTGATAGTCTGCACTATTTAGCACTGATAGGAGCACCGATGAGTACTGATAGGCAGCACTGATGGGCACTGATAGGCAGCACTGAAGGGGCACTAATAGGCGACACTGATGGGCGCTGATAAGTGGCACTGATGGGCACTGATAGGCTGCATTGGTGGGCACTGATAGGCTGCACTGATAGGCTGCATTGATGGGCACTGATATGCGGCACTGATAGGTTGCACTGATGGGTACTGATAGGCTGCACTGATGGGCACTGATAGGCAGCACTGGTGGATGGTATTGACTGGCACTGATAGGCTGCATTGATGGGCACTGATAGGCAGCACTGATAGGTTGCATTGATGGGTGCTGATAAGTGGCACTGATAGGCTGCATTGATGGGCACCGATAGGCGACACTGATAGGATGCATTGATCGGCACTGATAGGTGGCACTGATAGGCTGCATTGATGAGCACTGATAGTCTGCACTGATGGGCACTGATAGACTGCACTAATGGGCACTGATAGTCTGCACTGATGGACTCTGATAGGCTACACTGATATGCATTGATAGTCTGCACTGATAGGCTGCACTGATAAGAAAGGGGGGCACTGATATAAGGGGACTGTGAGCTAATGGGGGTCTCTAAGGGGGATGCTGCTGATCTAATGGTTGATCACCAACCATTAGATAAGTAGTCAGTACCCCCTCTTAGAAACCCCCATTAGTTTAAAGTCCCCTTATATCAGTGCCCCCCTTCCTTAGAGACCTCCAGAGATCAGAGGGCCCCCCCCTCCATATCAGCTCCCACTTCCCCCTTTAGACATCCTTTCAGATTACCTTACCTGTGAGCCGCTGCAAGTAAGGAAGGAATTGTGAGAGCTGGGGGGGGTGGAGCTGGTAGGTGGAGCCGCTCTTGGGCTATTTACCGCCCACTATGCATTGTATAGTGTAGAATTCGTATGTCATTGGTTGCTAGGACAGGCAGGGGAGAACAGATTGAGAACAAGCAGGCGCAGCTGACAGGATTTATCACTGGGTTGAGGGCAGCTCATTGAGTGGCGGCTGGAGTGCTGTGCTGGAACTTAGTCCGTCATCCCCGGGACAGGTTAATGGACTGGATGGGTGGGACTAAAAGGATGTTGTGTCCGGGTCACTGGTGGACAGGAACATGGGCACAAGTGTCTAAACCCGAACTGTCCGGGTCAATACCGGACAGGTGGCAACCCCGAGGGCTTAGTGTGGCCGCGGGTCGGGCGGACTCGATGTCTGCCGGCGACTCGCAATCGCCTACTACAGAGGAAGAACAGGGAACTGCCGATGTAAACACGGCGGTTCCCCATTCTGACAGCGGCATGACAGTGATCTACTGATCCATGTAGTTGGGATCAGTTAGATCTCTTATGTCCCTGCCAACCCAGCCCCCTCAGAGTTAGAACACACCTAGGGAACACAGTTAACCCCTTCATTACCCCCTGCAGGTTAACCCCTTCCCTGCCAATGACATTTATACAGTAATCAGTGGCTATTTTTAGATCTGATCGCTGTATAAATGTCATTAGTCCCAAAAAAGTGACACGTCCGCCGCAATATCGCAGTCCCGATAAAAATCGCAGATTGCCACCATTACTAGTAAAACAAAACAAAAAAAAGGTAAAAACGCCATAAATGAATTCTTCTGGATTGTAAACGCGGCAAATTTTGCGCAAACCAATCAATATATGCCAATTGCGATTTTTTTTTTTTTTACCACAAATAGAAAGTATATATATCGACCAAAACTGATGAATAAATTATTTTTTTAATATTTTTTGGGATATGTATTTTAGCAAAAAGTAGGAAGTGATCAAATACCACCAAAAGAAAGCTCTATTTGTGGGAAAAAAAGGACGTCAATTTTGTATGGGTACAACGTCGCACGACTGCACAATTGTCAGTTAAAGTGGCGCAGTGCCGAATTGCAAAAAGTGCTCTGGTCCTAAAGTGAGAAATCCTTCCGGGGCTGAAGTGGTTAAAGACTCAAATTGTTTTACCTTCATGCATTGGTGTACCTGAACCTTATTGCTAGTTATTGAATGTTTCCAATTGGATGGTTAATGTTTCCTTTGGTAACTGAATGTTTCCCATTGGTTGCTTAAAGTGGTTCTAAAGGCTCAAGGTTTCATTTTCTTCATGCATTCTATGCATGAAGATAAAAGAACTTCTGTGTGCAGCTCCCCCCCAGTTCCCCCTAATACTCACTTGGGCTCCCTCTTGATTCAGCAATGTGCATGAGAGCTGAACTTCTCCTGGGTCTCTCATTCCTTATTGGCTGAGGCAGCAGCAGGAGCCATTGGCTTCTGGTACTGTTAATCACAACCAGTGAGCCAATGAGGTGAGAGTGGGGGCAGGACCAAGCCATGGCTCTGTGTGTCTTATTGAGCATGCACTAGTGCCCCCAGAGCAAGCGGCTTGCTATTGCGAGCACTGGCTAAAGAGGAGGAACCAGGAACACCAGAGGGGATCCCGAAAAGGAGAGGATCAGGCTGCTCTGTGCAAAACCACTGCACAAAGTAAGTAAGTATAACATTTTTTTTTTTAAACCTTCAATGTCACTTTAAATAAAGTTCAGACTGGAACAACTCACTTGAAACACAAAAATTGGAACTACCACTATTTTATTCTCTTGGGTGTTTGTTTTTAAAAAATATTGATTGATTTGGAGTTTTTCCTTGAAATAAATGTAACTGAGCAAAAGAGGTTTTACATGTTACACTTTAAAATGTAAGTCAAGTCAAAGTTAATAATTCCCTTTTGTTTGTTTAGTGTCACCATCCTGATTTGATTATAATCCTATTGTTTGTTCTTTAGCGATACTGAAGCATATTGTCTGCTTTTCTTATACTCTTAAAGATAAGCCTGAAGCAAAAAAAATAAATAAATAAATAAGCGTAGGACTGGCATGACTAGGTAGCAGGGTAACAGGCACATATAGGGTTAACATAATAGTAAGTACAGCAAGTCACCTACCAGGATTGGTGGGCTTTAAAAGTTAGGAGGGGCTTCTGTGGGGTATAGGTGGGATCATGTTTTATCCAGGCAGGTGGAATAAACTTCTCACCCCCCACCCAGTTTCTCAGATTGGGTCTTGCGGTTGTCATAGTGGCCTGGCGGTTGGGATCTTTGGAGGCCTTCTAAAGTAACAGTGATATGTCATAGTGGGGAACCATCTATGGCAGGGGTGCCAAACCTTTTGAAGATCGAGGGCCACTTTAGCGACTTGGTAACCAGTCGTGGGCCACAATGAGTGGAGCAGGCAGATGACAGGTCCGTGTCCACTCTCCATATGCAGAGCAGACATGGATGCAGCCCGTTCTACTCTATGGGCCCTTCGATCTGATACGTCCAGACAGAAGGGGACGGATCCACTTCTGTTTTTTCAAGTGGATCAGATTGGAGATAGGCGAGTGTAAACAGACACAAGTCCATTTACATATGCAGCTCTATAGAGGTGAATGGAGGGTCCGATTGGGTCCACCTGAAAAACAAACAGGCGGACCCGATTGGCCCAATCATGTGAAAGGGGCCTAAGGCTGCTTTCACACTGGTGCACTGCAGTTTAACTGCACCTCAACTGATCTCAATCTTCACTTCTTCCTCAAAATTCCTGCAGGTATTTCCGGCTGCTGCTGTCCCCCAAGGGGGTATGACTGGTGGCTGCTGCTGGCTGTCCTCCAGGGCTGGAACTGCTGGTGGGTACTGCTGGCTTGTACTGCTGATGGGTCCTGCTGGCTGGTACTGCTGGTGGGCACTGCTGGTGGGTACTGCTGATGTGAGTACTGTTGGTGGGTACTGCTGGCTGGTACTGCTGGTGGGTACTGCTGGTGGGTACTGCTGGCTGGTACTGCTGATGGTGATGGGTACTGTTGGGGGGTACTGCTGATGGGTATTGGTGGGTACTGCTGGTAAGTACTGCTGGCTAGTACTGTTGGTGAATACTGTTGATGGGTACTGTTAGTGGTACTGCTGGTGGGTACTGTTGGCTGGTACTGCTGGTGGGTACTGTTGGTGGGTACTGCTGGCTGGTTCCCGACCCACCATCCCCGAACATCAGTGTGGCAGGAGCCGGTGCTAGAGGAAGCATGCGGCTGCAGTAGAGGGAAGAGCCGATGCTTCCTGTATTGCTCCTGTCACAGGCAGAGTACATTTGGTATCACTCCACCTGTGACAGCACTATACAGGAAGCACTGGCTCTGCTTCCTCTAGCGCTGGCTCATTTCTTTACACTGATGCTCGGGGATGGCGGGTCCAAAACCCATGATCTGGGCTTGCTGACCCACCATTCCAGAGCAGGAGGTGGTGGGCCACATCAGAGGGCGAGGTGGGCCACATGTGGCCCGCAGGTCAGCAGTTGAGCACCCATGATCTATGGTATGGAGTCCTCTGTAAAATTCCAGTTGACTGAGGTTTAACTGGGTATTTTTGGGATTTGGAGGTATCTGCATAGAATGTACCTGTACGTCATTTCATGCAATAGCCACTGGGAGGTGAGCTCAGGCTAATTGGACACAGGGGATGCCAATCAGTGGGTCTGGCGGACCAGATGTCCGCTGGCAATCCGCGATCGTTCCTCAGAGAGGCAGAATGGTGATCTGCCTATGTAAACAAGGCCGATTGCTGTTCTGACAGGGGAAAATATTCAAAAGCAGGAACACCTATCTCTGTGTTCGTCCAGTCAGTCCATCCCCCACACAGTTAGCAAGCATCAGCTAGGCACACAGTTAACCCTTTGATCTCCCCTGATGTTAAGCCCTTCCCTGCCATGTCATTAGTACAATAACAGTGAATATTTTTAGAACCGATCACTGTAATAATACCACTGGTTTCCCAAAAAAGTATTGCCAAGTATTCTGACACACAATGTTGCAGTCCCACTAAAAATTGCTGATCATCGTCATTACTAGTAAAAAAGAAAGTAAAATGCCATTAAAATATCCCATAGTTTGTAGACGCAATAGTTTTTGTGCAAACCAATCAATATACGCTTATTGAGATTGTTTTTACCAACAAATATGTAGCAGAATACATATTGCCCTAAATTAATGAAGAAATTAGATTCTTTCATTTTGTTATTGGATATGTTTTATAGCAGAAAGTAAAAAATATATATATATATTTTTTTTCAAAATTGTCGGCCTCTTTTTGTTTATAGCACGAAAAATAAAAACCTGTATAGGTTATCAAATACCACCAAAAGAAAGCTCTATTTGTGGGGAAAAAGGGACACACGTTTTATTTGGGTACAGCATTGCACGACTACGCAATTGTCAGTTAAAATAACGCAGTGCCATATCGTAAAAAATGGCCTGGTCATTAAGGGTGTAAAACCTTCCAGGGCTGAAGTGGTTAAATTTCAATAAAAGAGTTATACCAGGGGATCAGATTCCCCCGACAAGGATATACACAGAGCCACTTGTTCATTGCATGTCTAGCATGCTTACATGTAATGAAAACAAGTACAACATAAAACAAAAATGACAAAAACATCCGGACGCCAAGTATTCTGACAAACAGGGTACTGCCATGGCTAAACACTGTATGAGGATTACATAGAGTCTACCAAAGGTAGTTCTCCTGTGTGTGAGCCCCTTGGAAGCTTGAGCTGGGGGGGATAGATGATGTCACTGGCAGTGCTAGATGACTGTCCCTTTTAGAGGATATTCCTGTTAGAATCTTGATGGAGTAGTAATAGTTCCTGCATGGTGTGGATTTCCACTAGTGAATCCTGCAGTCCGGTTTAATCATAAGGGAACGAGCGTTACGCTGGTATCATTTGCAAGGGAATATTCCTGGGTATATTGGAAGGTAATGTCACGCACCTGGTGGTGGAGTCTGTCTTATGCAGGGAACAACCACTCTTGCGCACCTGATTCGCAGACCCCCGGTAGAGCAGACAGGAGGTCCGAGAGTGCAGGATGGCACGAGGGCTGGTTTGTCTCTGATGATGGTGTGAGAGGTCCCAGAGCGGCTCGTGCAGATATGAAGGAAGGTCGTACAGGCTGAGTCGGCAACTGGAGGGTGGTGCGTTACAAAGGAGTAGGCAGAAGAATGGTCAGGATGAAGCAGAGTTCGTAATCAGGCGGACAGTAGAGGTACAAGGGGTCAGACAGGAGAATGTTCGTGGGTAGCTGGGGGTCAGTTCAGGAGGATATCAAGCAGGTCAGGTCAAGCCGGGTCTTCAGGAAACAGGAACAAGCAAACAGGAACAGAGCTGGGGCTCACAAGTACACTAGACGCTGTAGAATGGACGGCACTGGTTGCAGGGTGCTGTCCGCTTAAATGGGCCGTTTGGTGCCAATGCCAGCGCATACGCGCGCGCACAGGCTTCCAGATCCCCCAATACTGGATCTCAGGTATCCAAATGGATCATCCGTTACCAACGGTATTAGAGATATGGAGTGGGAGACCATACACTGTAGCTCTGCAGGTTGAAATGTATTTGGAGGTACACACATAAGCAGCCATCGACACCGATAGATACCTTTCCATATACCGAGGAACATCCCCTTGCAAATAATATCACTCTTTTCCTTATGATTAAACGGAACTGCAAGATTCACTAGTGGAAATCCACACCATGCAGGAACTATTACTACTCCATCAAGAATCTAACAGGGATATTGAAAAGGGGTCCCTACCACACTCATTTGCGTTTTTCAGACAGCTGTTCCTCTCGATCCGATGTGTTGCATATTGGGCGCCCTGGAGGGGGTGATCCTGGAGGAGATGATGAGGGTGGCTTTCTCTCATGCCTTATTCCAAGCAAGAAAACTCATTCTGATGGGGTGGAAATTGGCCACCCCACCTTCGGTCAGCTCTTGGATACAGCATATGGGAAATACCCTCCTTCTTGAATGGTATATTTACCAGCACAGGGGGAGGCCTGGCAAATTTGAAAAACTGTGGCCCCCCCGGCTTGTTCACCCGGGACTCCAAATGAGCTTGTTAAAATGAGACTCTTGCAGTGTCTTTGAAGATGAGGGTTCCCAGGGACATTGTTTATGTGGAGGGTACCTGGGTGGTATTTTACAATTGCAATGGGGTGACTCATACATTCACTTTAATTGTAGCTTCTTTTGACTGAAGGTGAATATTGTTGGCTCAGCGCCTCGTTGACCTCACTGAGCTTATATGCTAAGAAATGTATGATAATGTATTCTGTATGAGCACGACAAGTCGAGCTGGATTGAACTGTAATGTTACATGTTTGGTATTCTGCTTTTGGCAATAAAACCTTTTTTGAGTAAAAGAATCTAATAGGAATATCCTCTTAAAGGGACAGACATCTAGCATTGCCAGTGATATCATCCATCCCCCCCCAGCTCGAGCTTCCAAGGGGTTCACACACAGGGGAACTACCTTTGGTAGACTATTGGTAATCCTCAAATGGCGTTTAGCCATGGCAGTACCCTGTGTCTCAGAATACTTGGCGTTCAGACATTTTTGGCTCTGTGTATTACCTTGGTATAATTCTTTTAACGGAATTGAATTAATTGTTTTGATACTAATAAATTGATTCAATTTTTTGTACCCAATATGTCATATTCTTTGTCACAGGCATAACCTCTTGATACAGGAACCATTTTTTCTGTATGCATAGTTAGTCTATAGTGACAACACCAAACAGGTGAGTGTAACATTGGGAGCACTATTTTGATCTAAGGCCTTAATTTTTTCTGCTTTTCTTAGACACATTACTGCCTGCTCTGATTATGCTATAATATATTGAATTTAACTTAACAAAGCAAATTCCTGTGTAGGACAGCTCAGTTCGTAACTGCCATTCTTCGATTTGAGAGTGGTACCAAAGGTTGGTCTAAACTGTTTTTTTTTTAATATCTTCTTGATATTTAGAAGATAAAGGGCAATTGTTGCAGGATTCAGGATTTCCTTTTATTTCATAAAAATGGGCTCCACTGCCCAACTGAAATATGTTTAGTTGCTAGTGAGTGGTTGAATTAAAGTAGTGGTTCTCAACTCCGGTCCTCGGGACCCACTAACAGGCCAGGATTTCAGGATAACTGAAATGCATCACAGGTGATATCATTTGCTGCTCAGTGATTGCAGTATTCTAGTCTGGATCTCCTCAAGGTAATGCTTAAAATCTGGCCTGTTGGTGGGTCCCGAGGACCGGAGTTGAGAACCACTGAATTAAAGCAACTGTCACCTAAAGGGTATGTAAACCCTAACTTTTTTGGTCTATTAAACATACCATTAAAAGTAATGTTATATCTGTTTAACCGCTTCCTGCTCAGTCCCAATATTTTTAATAGGGTCTGTACATCCTGGGGGCGAGAATAATCGGTGATCAGGTGACCACTGTGATTGGCTGTCACAGTTGTCATTGTCCTGCTGGCTACTGATCGTTAGTGGAGACCAATAGCTCTCTTTGACTCAGTCTCTGTGCTAGGAGCGTGCAGTGAGCGCCTTCACAGCACAGAAAATTTGGTCACCCAAAGTCTAAGCTCCCCCTTTTGCCATCGCAAATATAAAAAAAAAACACAAAATGCCTGTTGATGCTCCCATACATTTTTGTCAGCTGATAACTTCTTATGCTCTCTGCCTGTGCTGCATTTTGTTACATCGTTGTTAACCACTTCAATACTGGGAACTTCCTGCCCAGACCAATTTTCAGTTTTCAGCATTCTCTTTGAATGCCACTTACTCAGTCATGCAACACTGTACCCAAACAACATTTTTATCATTTTTTTTTCGCACAAATAGAACTTTCTTTTGGTGGTATTTAATCACCTCTGAGTTTTTTTATTGTTTGCGACATAAGTGAAAAAACCCACTTTTTTTAGTTTCTATGATGGAATTTTGCAAATAAGTAATTTTTGTTCATACATTTGGGCCAGATAAGTGTATATTATTTGGTCAGTGTGAAAGTTATAGAGTCTTCAAGCTATGGTGCCAATCACTGAAAATTAATCACACCTGATGCACTGACGGCCTATCTCATTTCTTGAGACCCTGAAAGGTCAGGAAAGTACAAATACCCCCCAAATGACCCCTTTTTGAAAAGTAGACAGTCCAAGGTATTTAGTAAGAGGCATGGCGAGTTTTTTGAAGTTGTAATTTTTCTCCCACAATTCTTGGGAAAATTAAGAATTTGATTTATTTTTTTTACACAAAATCATCATAATAACAAGTTATTTCTCACGCACAGCATATGCATACTTCCAATTACACCCCAAAATACATTCTGCTACTCCTCCCGACTATGGTGATACCACAGGTGAGTGACTTTTACACAGTCGGACCACATACAGAGGTCCAACATGCAGGGCGCACCATCAGGCGTTCTAGGAGCATAAATTATGCATCTCATATCCTAACGACCTATTACACTTTTGAAGGCCCTGGAGCAACAGGACAATAGAATTACTCACAAAATTATCCCATTTTGGAAATCAAACACCCCAACGTATATTCTATGAGGCATTGTGAGTATTTTGAGCATGTCATTTTTTTTAAACAAGTTTTTGAAAATGGAGGAAAGAAAATGAAAACATATTTTTTCTACACAAAATGGTCAATTTATAAGATATTTCTAACACATAACATGTACATAGCAAAAATTACACCCCAAAATACATTCTGCTACTCCTCCTGAGTATGGCAATACCACATGTGTGAGACTTTTACACAGCCTAGCCACATAGAGAGGTCCAAGATGCAGGGAGTGCTGTCAGGTATTCTAGGAGCATAAATTACACATCTAATTTCATTCCTACCTATCACATTTTGAAGGCTGTGGAGCACCAGGACAATGGAATTACCCACAAAATTACCCCATTTTGGAAAGCAAACGCCCCAATGTATATTCTATGAGACATGGGCTACAGATAGGTATTCAGGTACTCAAATGGGCTGCAGATAGGAACTCATGTACTCTGATGGGCTGCAGATAGGTACTCAGGTATTCAAATGGGCTGCAGATAGGTACTCAGGTACTCTGATGGCCTGCAGATAGGTAATCAGGTATTCAAATGGGCTGTAGATAGGTACTTGGGTACTCTAATGGGCTGGAGACAGGTACTTGGGTACTCTGATGGGCTGGAGACAGGTACTCAGGTACTCTAATATGCTTCAGATAGGTACTTGGGTACTCTAATGGGCTGCACATAGGTACTTGGGTACTCTAATGGGCTGGAGACAGGTACTTGGGTACTCTAATGCGCTGCAGACAGGTACTCATGTACTCTGGGCTGAAGACAGGTACTTGGGTACTCTGGAGGGTCATAAAAGAAAAAAGAAGGTACCTATAAGTGCAGTAGTTAAAAGATTTATTACATGAATAATGGGATTAAAAACACTTACAAGAGAGTAAGAAGTCATAGGCATATAGTGATTAATGCAATTGGAAGTTCCTTATGCAGGCAGGGTTAATACCGTAGATCCATGGGGATAGGGTCCCAGTGTTGTGCTGTGTTGACTGAAGTACTTCCACAGGAAGCAGCAACCTGGATGCTTCAATTGTAATGCATAAGGAACTTCCTATTGTATTAACCATTTGCTGACCGCCCCCCGTGGCTTGACGGCGGCAAAGTGGATAGTTATCGCAAACCACCGTCACCTGACGGCAGCCGCGATAACGAGTATTGTGTGGGCTTGCACGCCGCCGGAGGAGCGCTCGCACACTTACTGTGTTCCGGGGGGTCCAGGGAGCGGGTAGGGTGGACGCGATCTCCGCCGGCTACCAGCGATGGCTCCCCCGCAGTGAGATAAGGGAGGTCCATGTATGTAAACACAGATCTCTGTTCTGACAGAGGGGAAAGGAATGTGATCACAAGCTTCCTGTATATGGAAGCAGTGATCATTCCCCTCCCCATGCCAGCCCAGCCCCCATACAGTTAGAACACACCCAGGGAACACAGTTAACCCTAAGAGCGCCCCCTCCAGGTTAACCCCTTCACTGCCAATGACATTTACACAGTAATTACTGCATTTTCATAGCACTGATCGCTGTTTAAATGCCAATGGTCCCAAAAAAGTGTCAAAATGGTCCGACATGTCCGCAGCAAAATCACAGTACCGCTAAAAATCTCAGATCGCCGCCATTACTAGTAGAACATTTTATAAAATTAAATTCATCATTCGTAAACGCGGCAACTTTTACACAAACCAATCAATAAACACAGATTGTGATTTTTTTTTACCAAAAATATGAGGAAGAATATAAAAAGGCCAAACCGATGAAAAAAAAAAATTTATATATTTTTTTTGGGATATGTATTTTTGCAAAAAGTAAGAAAAATAGTTTTTTTTGCAAAATTGTTGCTCTCTTTTTGTTTATAGTGGTGATCAGAAATGACGCAGAGGGGATCAAATACCACCAAAAGAAAGCTCTATTTGTGGGAAAAAAAGGACCCAAATTTCGTTTGGGTACAACGTCGCACAAATGCGCAATTGTCAGTTAAAGCGACGCAGTGCCGAATCGCAAAAAGTGCTCTGGTCCTAAAGGGGGAAATCCTTCCGGGGCTGAAGTGGTTAATCACTATATGCCTATGACCTTTTACTCTCTTGTAAGTGTATTTAATCACATTGTGCATGTAATAAATCTTTTAACTACTGCACTTAGAGACGCCTTTCTCTTTCTTTTATGACCCTCCAGAGCTGCTTCTTCTCTACAAAGCGCTGCCTTCAGTGCCATCTCTCCACTGCTACTTAGGACCGGATACCCAGCCTCACCAGAGCACCCTCATCTCTTCCTCACTTGGGTACTCTGGGCTGGAGACAGGTACTCGGGTACTCTGGTGGTTGCAGATAGGTACTCGGGTACTCTGGGCTGGAGACAGGTACTCGGGCAATCTGATGGGCTGCAGATAGGTACTCAGGTAGTCTGGGCTGGAGACAGGTACTCGGGAACTCTGATGGGCTGGTGACAGGTACTGAGGTACTCAGGTACTCTGATGGGCTAGAGGAAAGTACTTGGGTACTGTCATGGGCTGGTGACAGGTACTCAGGTACTCTGATGGGCTAGTAACAGGTACTCGGGTACTCTGATGGTCTGCAGATAGGTATTTGGGTATTCTGATGAGTTGGTGACAATTATTCGGGTACTCTGATGGTCTGCAGATAGGTACTCGGGCACTCTGGGCTGGAGACGGGTGCTCGGGTACTCTGGTGGTCTGCAGATAGGTAGTCAGGATCTCTGGGCTGGAGACAAGTACCTGGGTACTCTGATGGTCTGCAGATAAGTACTCGGGTACTTTGGGTTGGGGACAGGTACTCAGGTAATTTGATGGGCTGGTGACAGGTACTCTAATGGGCTGGTGACAGGTACTCTGATGGGCTGGTGACAGGTACTTTGATGGGCTGGTGCCAGGTATTTTGATGAGCTGGTGACAGGTACTCTTTATTATTGGGAGCAAACAGTGTGTGTTGGTGTTCACTGTAAGTGGCAACGAGCTGGTACTGCAATCTCCTCCTCACACACGAGCGCCGCGCAAGAGGACAGTGCATGCGACCCGGTGTGATTAAACACAGTCGGTCACGTGGTAAAGAGCCATTTTTATTGACTCTTTACAGTAGTTGGGGATGGGCTGTGTCTTAGGGGCCCACAGGACCGGCGAGGACGGGCGGATGTCATATGACGTCCAGCCAGAGGGAGAAGATGTTCCTGCCGGCGTTATTTTTCTATGGTCTGGTATGGAAATGGTTAACTATCTTCGAGGACTAGAGACTCTCCCTCTGTTATGTAGAAGAGGCAAGGCAAAGGTATTTGTAATCCAAACTAGGACAGCAGCCTAGGAATACAATGCTGCTTCTCAATTGATTTAGTAACTGATCAATGTTACCCTATGCGAGGAAGTGTGTTACTGGCAAGATAACCAGGTAAAATTATTCAACCACCACATATTGTTAGCTGCAATAGAGCTGCCTTTTCATGCAGCAGCTTCATTTCTATGTCTACACCTGAATGTTGGGTCATTTTAAACTGGTAAAAGTTCAACTTTAATGGGTAGTGTTGGAATTTGTCCCTCCCTCACACTCTGATACATTCCCACCAGTTGATCACAAGGATGTGCAGTATCAAAGTCCAGTAGGAATGCATGGGATGGCAGGAGTGGGCAGGCAAGCTTCGTCACTCTCACAGTGTAAACCCGCATAGCTAAAAAGATTATGAAAAATGTGGGAATACACTCACATTAAAACTTGAGCCAAAAAAGTCTTCACAAGCATATTACATAGCTCCCAACCATGGGCTGTAGGGGCAGGTAGGGGCAAGGGGGGGGGCAAGTGCCCCCCCCCCCTGGAATCAGGGATCGGCAAGGTGTCTGCTTTTCCCCTGCTTGGTCCGCTAGAGGCAGCGGTGCTGTGACACAGGGGAGAGATGGGCTGCGGGTTGTCAGAGTGTTTTCCCGCCCCCCCTTTTTCCCATCAGAACTGCAGGAGAAGAGAGGGCGGCTTGCACCAGCTTCCTGTCCTCACTTTTTCTCTACCCATTGGCCACAGTGGAGGGGCTAGGAGACAAGAGGAGCCACATGCAGCACTATGGACAAGGCTCCACCCCTCTACAACCAGTTCCTCCCCTGGGAGCCCATAGTGTGTCTGGTGTCTGGATATGTACCCCACCGTGTCCCGACACCAGGTAAGTCACACAGGAGGCCACATGAAGCTGTTAGAAGAAAACCTGCGCTAATGGACTTGTTAGCGCTTTTTTGCGCTTTTGCATGCACCTAACGGCTCTACTTAAGCTGCGTGCACCCTTCAGCAAGTGCTGTCTGATCTACAGCGTTTGGTGTGTGTTCCTGAGCAACCTGATTATCTGATACCTGTTCCTGTGACCCTGCTTGTCTCCACCCTGCTGTGATTTCCGCCTGCACTGACCTCGGCTACCCACGACCACTCTCCTGCCTGCTCCCTTGTACCTTTGCTGCCAGCCTGTTAACAAACTTTGCCTGTGCCCGACCACTGTCTAACCCTTCTGTACTGCACCGCCAGCCAACTACCGACCGGCCTGTTCCACTAGCACGAGACTGGAAGCACCTCTTCAGTTGTCACCGGTGACCATCTCAACCCTCGTGCCATCCTCATTCCTGAGCCTCCTGTCTACTCTTCCAGGGGTTCACAAATGAGGGTCGCAAGAGAGGTTACTTCTGCATAAGTTAGACTCCACCATCAGGTACGTGACAGAAGCACTAGAGACAAGATAGAAAGGCTCTGCCCCCTGTACTCAGTTACTTCCCCAGGAGCCTGTAGTGTGCCTGATGCTGTCCCCTGCTGTGTCCCCTCTTTGGTGGCCGAGTGTCCCCGGACAGGGGAGTCTGCCTCATTCTTTGTGTTCCTGTGACTCATCCTACAACTTCCATCCCATTCCCACTTCCCTCTGCAGTCTGCACACACAACAAACAGAACAGACAGGGAATCTACCACCAATGCTGGAGGGGGTAGGATATAGTGTCTGGAGGGTTGGTGTGACTGATCGATTGTTGTTATAGAGTCTGGTGGTTGTTCAGATTATAATTGGCTGTGTATGGTCAGTGTGGTAAATCTTCACACCAGGAATGTGACAGGCTGCATTTTTTTTGCAAAGCAAAACACACATATGAATGTAAACGCAACACTCGTGATCATAGGTCTGTGGAAGAAATTATAAATAAAAGGTGAAAAAAGGAAATCGCATCTGAATTCATGCAATAATGCAACAGGACACATTGCAAAACACATGCAAGCGTGATGGCATTTTTCATTGCATTTGCGGCTAAGCCCCTCGTCTTTAAAACATTGTTGAAAAAGGGCGGAGCATGGGTGACTTTAAAATGATGCCCCCCTGAAAAAAGTTCTGTGATTTCGAGTTATTGTCCCTGATTTGGAGCAATGTCCCTCTGTCCCTCCTTCCTCCTAATTTGTCCCTCATTTTGGTCTGATCTATGCAGTTGTATATAAAATGCACTTTTTATCTTTCAAAAAGTGTTTCCCAGTGCTAAACCTTCCCTCCAATATTCAAATTGCTGCATTTGCAAATTTAAAAAGCCGATATAAAGGAATAGTAGAGGTAACAAAAAGCACTTGTGAGTTTAACCAATCATTTTTTTTTGTATAATTCTCTTTTAAGGGGGCGTGGCAGGGGGCGTGTCCTATGCCTACATACTTTTGCTAATAGGTGTCCCTCATTCCCATCTCAAAAAGTTGGGAGGTATGATATTAAAGTTAGTATGGCATTTCTACAGACTTCACAGAGCAGTCCCAGCCATCATTCAAAGATCGTGTGCACGATGACATTACCGCCATAGGCCCCACCCTATGGATTTCATTACAGATGGCGTCATCTGGGGATGGACAGAAAGGTTCCCCCCCAAAGCACCTTGTCCCCAGGTTGCAGGTTAACCCCTTCACTGCCAATGGCATTTACACAGTAATCAGTGCATTTTTATAGCACTGATCGCTGTATAGATGCCAATGGTCCCAAAAAAGTGTCAAAATGGTCCGACATGTCCGCCCCAATATCGCAGTACTGCTAAAAATTGCAGATCGCCGCCATTACTAGTAAAAAAAAAAAATAAATAAAAACCCCAGAAATGAATTCTCATCGTCAATAAACACGGCCACTTTTGCGCAAACCAATTCATAAACGCCGATTGCGATTTTTTTTTTTATCACAAATATGAGGAAGAATATAAATCGGCCAAAACTGATGAAAAAAAATGTTTTTTTGTATTTTTTTTTTTTTGGATTTGTATTTTAGCAAAAAGTAAGAAATTTGGGTTTTTTTGCAAAATTGTCGCTCTTCTTTTGTTTATAGCGGCGATCAGAAATGACGCAGAGGTGATCAAATACCACCAAAAGAAAGCTCTATTTGTGGGGAAAAAAAGGACTTAAATTTCATTTGGGTACAACGTCGCATGACCACGCAATTGTCAGTTAAAGCGACGCAGTGCCAAATCGCAAAAAGGGCTCTGGTCCTAAAGTGTGAAATCCTTCCAGGGCTGAAGTGGTTAAAGCTCTCTTAACGCCAGTCAAAGCTCATGTCACTAAATAAAATGGTTCGCTTACAGTCCTGTTTACACCTTGTGTTTGCTTTGCTTTGGCTTCGCTTCAAAAATTATACCGCATGTAGCTTTAGTGGTGCTTCAAAGGGTCTTCAAAACCTCCATAGAACTCTATGGCAAAGCTTGTTTGAAGCCTGCTTGAAGCACCTGTGGCTTTTCAGAGGCTTTAATTCAGCTTTAGCTTCGCTTTGTTTTGGAGAAATTACAGGTGTGAGATATCAACAAACACACAGGGCATCTTCCAAGCTTCAACAAAGCTTCAAAAGAGCATCACTGAAGTACCATCGGAGCACCACCGAAGCCTCCTCAAAACACCACCGAAGCCTCATCGAAGCGCCTCAAAAACCAATCATAAAAGGTTGTTGAAGCAGTAGGAGCTTTAATGTGTGTTGAAGCGGACACAAGTGTAAACTAGCCCTAATAGACCAGGCAGTGGTAGTGAAGCAGAATGGATAATGAACTACATGCTCAGACAGGGAGTACCTGTAACCTGGAGTTTACTAAAGAGGTGCAAAGTTAGAAGCAACAAAAATTGAAAGGTCGAACGGGCACATGTTTGGCTCAAACTGATGCTTGGTCCATCTTACAGACTACTAGGGATAAGCTTTGGGTATGGGATGAATATGAGGTGAACTTGAATCCAGCCTGTTTTCTGTTTGGCAAACAGGCAAAATAAAACTGGCTAGATTTGGGCAGTTTGGCTGCCCACCCAAAGCTCCGGCTGATGCCTGTCATTTAGTGGCAGTATCACTAAAGCCTCTTAGTGACAGATTCCTGCCGGCGTGTTTCAAATTGTAAACAATCTGGTATAGATCCTGATTGACACAATTGACCAAATATTGTCGAGACCACATTGACATGAGGGCGGATATCTGGGACCTCCTTATTCTAACCCCCCTCTCACAGACCACCACATCCTCTTGGGGCATCAGATACAGGGATGGGCCGAACACTCCCCCCCCCCCCAGTTTGGTTTGCACCAGAACACTGCACAAACAGGCAATACATGTGTGCAAACACGCGAACCCTATTCAAGTCAATGAGATACGAACATGAGAAATCAAAAGTGCTCATTTTAAAGGCTTATATATGCAAGTTATTGCCATAAAAAGTGTATGGGGACCCAGGTCCTGCCCTAGGGGACATGTATCATTGCAAATAAATTTTGCTATTGTTTTTTCAGGAGCAGTGATTTTAATAGTGCTTAACCACTTGCCGACCGCAGTCTGATGGCGGCGAGGTGGCTCGTTATCGCAAACTGCCATCATATGACTGCGGCTGCCATAACTAGTGCTGTGTCCGAGGGGGGGCCAGGGAGCGGGTAGGGCGGACTCGATGCCCCCCCCCGCAGTGAGAGAATGGAGGTTTGTGTATGAAAACATGGATCTCCGTTCTCATAGAGAGGAAGGGCGGTGATCACAGGCTTCCTGTATATGGAAGCCGTGATCATCCCCTTTCCCCAGCCAGGGCAGTCCCCATACAGTTAGAACATGCCCAGGGAACACAGTTAACCCTTAGAGCGCCCCCTGCAGGTTAACCCCTTCACTGCCAATGGCATTTACACAGTAATCAGTGCATTTTTATAGCACTAATCGCTGTATAAATGCCATGGTCACAAAAAAGTGTGAAACTGGTCCGACATGTCTGCCCCAATATCGCAGTACCGCTGAAAATCGCAGATCGCCGCCATTACTAGTAAAAAATAAAAACCCCAGAAATTAATTCTCATCGTCCGTAAATGCGGCAACTTTTGCGCAAACCAATCAATAAACGGCGATTGCGATTTTTTTTACCAAAAATATGAGGAAGAATATAAATCGGCCAAAGCGATGGAAAAAAAATGTTTTTCTATTTTTTTTTTTTGGATTTGTATTTTAGCAAAAAGTAAGAAATTTGGGGTTTTTTTTGCAAATTTGTCGCACTTCTTTTGTTTATAGCGGCGATCAGAAATGACACAGAGGTGATCAAATACCACCAAAAGAAAGCTCTATTTGTGGGAAAAAAGGACACAAATTTTGTTTGGGTACAACGTCACACGACCGCGCAATTGAAATCCTTCCAGGGCTGAAGTGGTTAAAGTGAAAAAATAAAAATGAAATATATCTTTAAATATCATGCCTGGGGGGTCCCCTTAGTCTGCCTGTAAAGTGGCACATCTGTGCCGTGTGTAGAACAGTGCCGGAAACAAAATTACATTTTTAAAGGGAAAATGTCATTTAACATTGAAATGTTTTGCCGGCTGCCGGCAATATAGATTAAAAATCACTGGAAAGATGTGTGTGTCCATACCAGGCCCTTCAGGAAACCCCGCGCCAAAATTAAAAAAAAAATGATGTGGGAGCCCCCCAAAATCCATACCAAACCCTTAAAGCAGAACTCCGGGAAAAAGTTTCTTCCATGTCCTTGTTGCTGATCTCCTACCTTCACCAACTATGCTATCCATCTTCTGCTGAGATCTGTAGTTCCTCTGTAGTAACCTGCTGAACTTGCTGAAAAAACGTTATTCCCCTGTGACATCCTGTTTGTAAGATCGCTGGTTGCTCTTCATTCTGTACTCCCAACAAGCGGTCTGACACGCCCACTTGTAGTTCCTAAAAGCCAGCAGGGATTTCTACTTCCGCTGGTTCAGTGTAGTGGGCGGAGGGGGTCTCACAGCTCCCCCGGTCTGTGTCGCCCATTGGGGTGGTATCCTCCTCCCTCCTTCCTCCCACTCTTCCTCTGATCCCTCCTCCTCCTCCCTGCCAGCGTATCCACCCCCTCCCCCAACCCGCTGCCCACCTGTCCGCCATCTCGGCAACATTGAAAGTTCCCCACAGTGGGTATGTGTGGAATGTGAGACCACTCTGTAAGTTCCCTGCCTGCATAGGAACAGTGCACTCTGTGCTGTATATCACAATGCAGGCAGGGAACAGCGAGCGGTGTCACATTCCACACATACCGCACATAGCACACAACACATTCCACACATACCAGTGCTGTTTCCGCCTGACATCATCTCCGCTCTGTCATGCGTGTGATCTGTGATTGATACCCGCTCTGTACTGATGGTCACTGGTTTAAACCCCACTGATAAGTGGAACTGGTGAGATGGCACTGATGAGCACTGATAAGCAGCACTGGTGAGACCACACTGATGGGCACTGATAAGCGGCATAGCTGTTGATCCAAGACTGATTCATTTTTAGAAATGTGAGCCTATCAATGGAGTCTGTGAATAGACGCACTATTTGATTCATTGCGAACCCTCCAGCAGCATTGAATGTCCATTCAGAAAGCACACTGGATGCAGGACAGGCCAGTAGCTCAATTGCATATTGAGCAAGTTCAGGTCAGTGGTCCATCCTCAAGACCCAATAACTCAGTGGATGCTCAGTTGGAAAGGTTGCCAAGTCTGCTCTTGGCCCTAGATATTCCTGCACCATATAATGCAGACGCTGCCAATGGTTGCTTGAGCCCTGGGCTGAAATTTTAGTTGGTCTACCTGACCGTGGTTTGGTTTAAACAGAACCCCTCATTTTCCACTTCTTGATTAGAGTTTGAACACTGCTGATTGGCATTCTCAATTCCTTGGATATCTTTTTATAACCCTTTCCTGTTTTATATAGTTCAACTACCTTTTCCCGCAGATCCTTTGACAATTCTTTTGCTTTCCCCATGACTCAGAATCCAGATACGTCAGTGCAGCACTGCATGAGAGATGCAAGGGCCTGTCAGGAGTCCAGAAACCTTTTATACACACTAATTACAAGCAAACAGATCACAGGTGAGGATGGTTATCTTTAATAGCCATTCAAACCCCTTTGTGTCAACTTGTGTGCATGTTATCATGCCAAAATCATCAGGGTATGTAAACTTTTGATCAGGGTCAATTGGGTAGTTTCTGTTGTCATTATGATTTAAAAAGAGTAAACACAGTTGATTGATAATAAATGGCTTCAGCCAAACACTAACCATGAGTGACAGAAATGTTTTTGTGTTATTATTCTTATTCTCAGAAAAATAGCCAAGAAATCATAAATTCTGCCAGGGTATGTAAACTTATGAGCACAACTGTATATATATATATATATATATATATATATATATATATATATATTCTTACACTGCCTGCACTGACTGTATATAGGCTACACTGTATCTATATACTACACTGCCTACACGCCACTAACTAGTTAAACTAGCTCTCTATTTCCACTCTCACACACTACATACGGCCACTCTTCAAGCAGCCTTATATAGTGTGGGGGGGACGTGGACTGAGACCCCTGAGCCATGATTGGCCAAAGGCACCCTGCCTTTGGCCAATCATGGCTCTCACAGCAGAGAGCGCTGTGATTGGCCAAAGCATGCAGGTCATGTGCATGCTTTTGCCAATCAGGTAGGGATGAGGCCACCGCCTTTCAAGGTACCCTCCAAATGTTGAGGGAATGTGACCTGGTATGGTTCAGGAAGGGGGGGGTGCACACTCACGGCCCCCTTTCCTGCCCCGCTAGGCTGCATGCCTGGATAAGGGTCTGGTTCAAATACTTAGGGGTACAAACAGCATTTTATTCTCCTAAGGGGTCAGCACACTATTTAAAAAAAAATATGATGGTGGGGTCTTTTTCAGAATTTATACTACAGGAAAGGAAGACAGCAAGCATGGTCTCCCGTCCCTTCCCGTCCCTTCCTGAACCATACCAAGCCACATGCCCTCAACATTGGAGGATACCTTGAAAGGGAATGGTAAACCCCCCCCCCCCCCATCTTCGCAAGACACCTTGCTCCCATATTGATTGGGACAGAGGTCCTATCCTCACATTCTGTCCCCCTAAA
>BLSH010471142.1:116775-127470 GCA_018402905.1 Glandirana rugosa
CTCTTCTAACAGAATTGTCCCCAGTAAAACCACCGTCCAGCGACTCGAAGCGAGTAGTACTAACTACGACTTAGATGTAGCGACCTGCTGTACTAACTGTAACCTAAAAGTAAAACCCTGTAATATAAAACAGAAATCCCCCTTAATAAAAAGTGTTTTCATGAAAAATAGACAAAAATATAAATGAATTTAATGTAAATCTAAAAAAAACTTATTTATTGTTCCATACCAAAAAGTAAGTGTATCCTCAAGAGGAATAAGATTTCCCCCGAAGATCTAAAGTTATTTAACGGGTGACTTTTGGGGTTCTAGAGAAATCCCCCTGTCTTACACTCCTACCCCGGAAACATTGGAGGATACCTTGAAAGGGAATGGTAAAGCCCCCCCCCCCCATTTTCGCAAGACACCATGTTCCCATATTGATTGGGACAAAGGCCCCATCCTCACATTCTGTCCCCCTAAAGAGATCTTGGGGTTTTCAGTGGGCAATTTATTGAAATCTAGAAGCCCCCTTTAGAATAAGGAGAACTCCTATGTGAATGAAAAACCATACCTTGTTATTTATTCAAAAAAAATCTAAATGTAATTTAAGTAAATATAAAAACAGATAAAAAGTACTTTTGTGAAAAATAATTCCCCCTAAAGACAAAATATAATGTCCCAAAATGAAAATCCAATGTCAATCATGTCGTCCAGCGATGTAGATTCAGCATCAATCATGATGAGCGAAGCTCAGCGACCTGCCACCAAAATGACCCCTGTTAAGACAATCTTCTCCTGCCTCAGCTCCTGTTGCAAATGACCGGTCACCACAGGCTTCTGTATGTCAATGAACTGGACAGGAAATTTGAGTGATGTCATTGACAGATATGGTCATGAACAAATGTGATCTATGATGCCACCCTGGATTCCCCGGCAGCTTTGATTATAAACAGAACCAGACCTGGGATCTGATTCTCATTCTGCTGCAATAGTATTTTTTTTCTCAATACATCATACTGGTGAGCAATTTCATGTGTAAGTTGAAAGCATCCCCAATCATGTTATTTAAAGGATTTCTGTATTTTAATGTAGCCCTTTAAAGTTCAATAAAAGGCCCTCTCCACTCTGAATGGTATTTTGTTTTTGGATTGGTACATCACTCTCTTTTTCTTTTTATTAACATCTTGCAAATTATTGCCAAAAGAAGACAGAAAAATTACATTTGACTCCAACAGACTTCAGTGGGGTTTTATGCTATATTCCCATTGGTTGGATCTATCCCTGGGTTTGGCAAACGTCCTCATGTTTGTTCAACGCTACACGATACCAAAGACTGCCATAATAACTGTCCCACTAAACCATCTGAAGTTTATTGTGTTGTGTTTAGTAGGGATGAGTGGGATTAACAATATAGTTATAGATTTACATGTGTACTCCAATTGATTCCACTAGTTAAACCAGGATTCGTACATTAATTATGCCACTAAATTACAGGGATTCACTTTTATTTCCCCACCATACAACCAAATATGGACACAATCATCACCCCTTTATACTACAAAGGGATGGACACAATAATTACTGCACTATACTACCAAGAGATGGACACAATCATTACCCCACTATACTAGAAAGAGATGGACACAATAATTACCCCACTATAATACAAAGAGATGGACACAATAATTACCCCACTATACTACAAAGAGATGGACATAATAATTACCCCACTGTACTACAAAGAGATGGACACAATAATTACCCCACAATACTACAAAGAGATTGACACAATAATTACCCCACTATACTACAAAGAGATGGACACAATAATTACCCCACAATACTACAAAGAGATGGACACAATAATTACCCCACTATACTACAAACAGATGGACACAATAATTTCCCCACTGTACTACAAAGAGATGGATACAATATTTACCCCATTGTACTACAAAGAGATGGACACAATAATTACCCCACTGTACTACAAAGAGATAGACACAATAATTACCCCACTATACTACAAAGAGATGGACACAATATTTACCCCATTGTACTACAAAGAGATGGACACAATAATTACCCCCCTCTACTACAAAAAGATGGACAAAATAATTACCCCACTGTACTACAAAGAGATGGACACATTATTTACCCCGCTGTACTACAAAGAGATGGACACAATAATTACCCCACTGTACTGCAAAGAGATGGACACAATAATTACCCCACTGTACTACAAAGAGATGGACACAATATTTACCCCATTGTACTACAAAGAGATGGACACAATAATTACCCCCCTCTACTACAAAAAGATGGACAAAATAATTACCCCACTGTACTACAAAGAGATGGACACATTATTTACCCCGCTGTACTACAAAGAGATGGACACAATAATTACCCCACTGTACTGCAAAGAGATGGACACAATAATTACCCCGCTATACTACAAAGAGATGAACACAATAATTACCCCACTGTACTACAAAGAGATAGACACAATAATTACCGCACTGTACTACACAGAGATGCACACAATAATTACCACACTACACTACAGAGGAATGTACACAATTATTACCCCGCTCTACTACAAAGAGATGGACACAACAATTACCCCACTGTACTACAAAGAGATGGACACAATAATTACCCCACTGTACTACAAAGAGATGGACACAATAATTACCCCACTGTACTACAAAGAGATGGACACAATAATTACCCCACTTTACTACAAAGAGATGGACACAATTATTACCCCACTGTACTACAAAGAGATGGACACAATAATGACCCCACTATACTTACCCTGCTATACTACAAAGGGTTTGGTCACAATCATTATCCCACTATACTACAAAAAGATGGACACAATAATTACCCCACTGTACTACAAAGAGATGGACACATTATTTACCCCGCTGTACTACAAAGAGATGGGCACAATAATTACCCCACTGTACTGCAAAGAGATGGACACAATAATTACCCCGCTATACTACAAAGAGATGAACACAATAATTACCCCACTGTACTACAAAGAGATGAACACAATAATTACCGCACTGTACTACACAGAGATGCACACAATAATTACCACACTACACTACAGAGGAATGTACACAATTATTACCCCGCTCTACTACAAAGAGATGGACACAACAATTACCCCACTGTACTACAAAGAGATGGACACAATAATTACCCCACTGTACTACAAAGAGATGGACACAATAATTACCCCACTGTACTACAAAGAGATGGACACAATAATTACCCCACTTTACTACAAAGAGATGGACACAATTATTACCCCACTGTACTACAAAGAGATGGACACAATAATGACCCCACTATACTTACCCTGCTATACTACAAAGGGTTTGGTCACAATCATTATCCCACTATACTACAAAAAGATGGACACAATAATTACCCCACTGTACTACAAAGAGATGGACACATTATTTACCCCGCTGTACTACAAAGAGATGGGCACAATAATTACCCCACTGTACTGCAAAGAGATGGACACAATAATTACCCCGCTATACTACAAAGAGATGAACACAATAATTACCCCACTGTACTACAAAGAGATGAACACAATAATTACCGCACTGTACTACACAGAGATGCACACAATAATTACCACACTACACTACAGAGGAATGTACACAATTATTACCCCGCTCTACTACAAAGAGATGGACACAACAATTACCCCACTGTACTACAAAGAGATGGACACAATAATTACCCCACTGTACTACAAAGAGATGGACACAATAATTACCCCACTTTACTACAAAGAGATGGACACAATTATTACCCCACTGTACTACAAAGAGATGGACACAATAATGACCCCACTATACTTACCCTGCTATACTACAAAGGGTTTGGTCACAATCATTATCCCACTATACTACAAAAAGATGGACACAATAATTACCCCACTGTACTACAAAGAGATAAACACAAAAATTACCCCACTAAACTAGAAAGAGATAAACACAATAATTACCCCACTGTACTACAAAGAGATGGACACAATAATTACTCCATTGTACTACAAAGGGATGCACGCAATCATTACCCCACTGTTCTACAAAGGGATGGACACATACATTACCCCATTATTGTATTATATTGTATTATTTTAGTAGTACCTTATTACATGTTCTTGCTAGTGACAGGCTTGCCTGCTCCTATGAACACAATAGGTTTTTGTTGCCACCTAGTGGTAAATAAAATTATTTCATGTGGCGCTACTAACTCTTCTAGCATCTGTATTAACCACTAACCTGTATGTACAGGCTTTGCCCAGATGTACCCCCAAACCTCACTTCTCCCATTAGATTAGGGCTTAGCACTATATTTTTCTTTTATCTTGTTCCTGCAGTGAAAAAAAGCTTTCATTACTCTCTGTATGACTCCCTGCTGCTGGTAGATGGGTCAGTTTCTATTGAAGTAGGCATGCCCCCAAAATTACAGTTGCCAAAAGACCAACAGGCAGTGTGTCCATAGTTTCTTCAGTCATCGAGGCAGAGAAGCACTGTATTTCTGGCAAATCACCAGGTATTTTTATACTTGCACATTTTTTTATAGGGATAATGAAAAATGTGTATGTACTGGGGAGATGTACTTAGCTCCAACATATAATCTAAAGGATAACACTTGCATGGAAAACTATAGCAAAAAGAAAAAAAAGAAAATAATAGTAAAGCATATACAACTGCTAGACAAACCATGCTGTAATTAAATGTTATTACAATTACCTTTGCTTTTGTATCTATAGCCACTGTGATTTTCTGTAAAATTCAGTGCAATGAGGCAACCTTATGCACCTCATAGATACATTTAAAATGAATAAAATACCCCCTAGGGATTAAATACTTCTAAAACTGCAGCTTTTCTCTTGTCAAAAGGTTTTTATTGAGAATACAATAGAAAACAGATAAACAATGCATGGCGGTGCATACAGTAAGGTCGCCATCAGGCTGTAAAAATGCATAAACTTTAACATTGCAAACTTGGAGAGAGAGAGTGTTTGTATGGGTATGCGCATATATGGAGAAAAAAAACTCCTCGTTTGGAATTAATTTAAGAGATAGTAGAGCTAATGAGTAGGGCTTAGGGGTCCTGGCGGTAGTCGCTAGGGGAGCCTACCTCACCCACTAGAGGGTGGGAAGGGAGGGTAGAACCCTCTGTGTGGTGTTATACAGGGCCGTCAATCTGCACCTGCTTGCCACCCCAAATGGGAGCAAACTGTGGTCAAGCGGTGATGCAGAGTGAGTGGAGAGAGGGCGTAGTTAACATTGACAGAGCGACTAGTAGAGGTGAACAACCTTATATCGTCATGCCTACAATGATCCAATGTGCAACTTCAATGAAAAAGTGTCAATAAACCTGAACAACATATCATGAAGAGTATAAATAACTATACACCGTGTTGGTGAACCAGTAGAGAAGGAATAGATAGAGGAGGGTGGAGGTAGGTATGGAGGGAGATGGGGGGGGGGGAGGGGATAGAAGAAGAAAAGTGGAGAGAGAGTAAGAAGAAGAAGATCACTTAACTGCAGCTTTTCTCATCAGAACACTGAGAGTGCACCAGGTGATTATAATGACCACAGACCCTCCCATTCAGAATTGGTCTGCAAGGGACATAGTGAAACAAATGGCTATTTTTTCAGTGTAGAAGAAGGTAGGAATCTGCAACAAAGTTTGTTAAAATCTTTGCAATCAGAGAGCTGAGCAACTTCAAAGTAAACCACTCTAAGTCTGAAATCCTAAATATATTGTTGCCTATGGAGACTCTCCAACAAATCTCAACAGCATTCCCTTTCAAGATGGGAGCTGCCTCTATCCACTATCTTGGAATCCAAATACCCACAGGTACGGCCCAAATGTTCTCCAAAAATGTCACTTCTCTCCTCAGAACTAAGACAAACCTCTCCAATTAAACTAAGAAACAGTTGTCCTGGCTAGGCAGGGTTAATGCCTTGATAATTGATGTTCTCCCTCAGTTTCTATAATTGTTCCAGACTGTTCCAAATCCATACACTCCCTGTTCTTTAAAAACTCCACCAGATGTTCTCTAACTTTATCTGGAAGGGAGCCCAACCAAGAACACGATACAAAATACTCTCCCTCCCAAAGATTTAGGGGGGGGTTGGGGCCCCAGATGCCCTCACTTACCATAGAGCAGCAGTCCTTACATGAATCCTTGACGGGTTCCATCATTCCTCCACTAAATTGTGGGTCCAAATAGAGAGCCATCTAATCCCAATAGACCTCCGAGCTTTACCGTGAACACCAGTTGACCACTTGAAGAATACACCGCCTCTGAACGACCTCACCCAACAAACAGTACAAATTTGGCACCACTTTAATTTATCCAAGGATATGACCCCACTATTCGGTACTCCGGCCTTTCCACCAGCTCTACATGGGGCGAGGTTCGGACCATGGAATAGAACAGACCATCGACAGCTTGCTCAAGTCCTCCGATCAGACTATTCTATAAACTACGATGGCTCTTTGGGATCGCCCTCCCATACTCTCACAACTTGGCTACAAAGACAACAAGTGGAATCATATATTCGCACTCAACTGTCTTTGCCCGACCTTCTCTCCGATTTCACTGACTTTGAAAACTTGATACTTCAGGCTGATCCTCCAACACATGTGGTTTCCCACTTATACTCCCTCATAAACTCCTCCCTCAATTCCGACTTTCCTCCATACACACAAGCCTGGGAATCAGATCTGGGTCACACCATCTCACCCACAGAATGGCAAAAGTGCTTTATACTGACACATAAATTGCCCCTAGCCTCCAAAATCAAGAGAAAGGCCTTAAATTGCTGACTCGTTGGTATAAATGCCACTCAACACTACACCGTATTAACCTGACGCTACCCAATATCTGTTGGCGATGTTTCTCTTGCAAGGGAACCTTACTCCACATTTTGTGTCCCCCTGTGCGAAAGTTCTGACAAGAAGTCTTCGAATTGTACTGTAGGCTTATGGCGACCTCGATCACTCCTATTCCTGAAGTAGCTCTACTGTCAATGCTACCCAGTAGAGTTGAGCGAACACCTGGATGTTCAGGTTCGGCGGGTGTGGCCGAACGTCGTAAAAAAGTTTGGGTCCGGTACCGAACTTGACCCGAACTTTACCCCGAACCCCATTGACCAAGACTTTTCGGCACAAAAATGGCTGTAAAAAAGTCCTGGCAAGTGCTAGAGGGCTGCAAAAGGAAGTAAAAAGAGGGTAAGAGTAGGACAAGTGCCCTACAAAAATATGGGGATAGGGAAAATAACTTAAAATCAAATTAAAAAAATCAAAAGGGGAAGGGGGGGTGGATGTGGAGTAGGAGCCTAGAGGTTGACTAGGCCGTGACCGTGGCAGTGTAGGTGGAAGTGGCAGTGGTGGAGGAGGAGGAGGAGGAGGTAACCAACACTTTTTGTTGTTTGTTTGTTTTTTTTCTAATTGGGGTAGCCCCCAAAATATTGAGGCATATTCAAAAATTGAGGCAAATTCAAAAAACAATAATCTGTACTTTACAGCAACAGCAAGAACCTGAAACTATAGGAGTAAGCGATGATTTTAGAACAATAATCTGTCTCTTACAGCAACAGCAGGAACCTGACCCGATAGGAGTAAGCGATGATTTTAGAACAATAATCTGTCCCTTACAGGACCAGCAGGAACCTCTCCCTTTAGAACTAGGAGATGATTATAGAACAATAATCTGTCCCTTACAGCAACAGCAGTAACCTGACCCTATAGGAGTAGGTGATCATTTTAGAATAATAATCTGTCCCTTACAGGACCAGCAGGAACTTCTCCCTTTAGAACTAGGAGGTGATTATAGAACAATAATCTGTCCCTTACAGCAACAACAGGAACCTGACCCTATAGGAGTAGGCGATGATTTTAGAACAATAATCTGTCCCCTACAGGACCAGCAGGAACCTCTCCCTTTAGAACTAGGAGATGATTATAGAACAATAATCTGCCCCTTACAGCAACAGCAGGAACCTGACCCTATAGGAGTAGGCGATGATTTTAGAACAATAATCTGTCCCTTACAGCAACAGCAGGAACCTGACCCTATAGGAGTAGGCGATGATTTTGGAACAATAATCTGTCCCTTACAGCAACAGCAGGAACCTGGCCCTATAGGAGTAGGCGATGATTTTAGAACAATAATCTGTCCTTTACAGCAACAGCAGGAACCTGACCCTATAGTACTCTGAGATTATTTTAGAACAATAATCTGTCCCTCTAAGCAGTAGACTCTACCTAGTCCAGTCAGATCGTTCTGTAATGCAGGATGAGATGTTATTAAATCTGAAATCTGTCCCTCAAAGCAGTAGTAGTAGTAATCTCTACCTAGTCCACAATCAGATCGTTCTGTAATGCAGGATGAGATCTGCAATCTGTCCCTCAAAGCAGTAGTAGTAGTAATCTCTACTTAGTCCACAATCAGATCATTCGGTAATGCAGATCTCAGTAGTAGTAATCTCTACCTAGTCCACAATCAGATCATTCGGTAATGTAGGATGAGATTTGCAATCTGTCCCTCAAAGCAGATCGTTCTGTAATGCAGGATGAGATCTGCAATCTGTCCCTCAAAGCAGTAGTAGTAGTAATCTCTACCTAGTCCACAATCATGATATCTGAGGCGGGCGAGTACAATCTTTACATGCTGTCGGTGTTCTTCCAGAGACGGGGAGAAAATTAGAATGTCGTCTAAATAGACAACTACGAATTGGTCCAGGAAGTCTCGAAAAATATCGTTCACCAAGTGCTGGAACGTAGCAGGGGCATTACATAGTCCGAATGGCATCACAAGGTATTCGAAGTGACCGAACCGGGTGCGAAATGCCGTTTTCCACTCATCCCGTTCCCGGATGCGGATTAGGTTGTAAGCCCCACGGAGGTCTAATTTGTTGAAAACTGTTGCTGTTCCAAGTCTCTGAAAGAGTTCAGGGACTAAGGGCAGAGGATACCGATTCTTGACGGTGATCTGATTAAGGGCTTTGTAATCTATACAGGGCCTCAAGGAATGGTCCTTCTTCTCGACGAAGAAGATTCCCGCTCCTGCGGGTGAAGTGGAAGGTCTGATGAACCCCTTGGCCAGATTCTCGTCCAAGTATGCCTTGAGGGCAACCAGCTCTACTTCGGACAGGGGAAAGATTCGCCCAAAGGGAACTTCAGTCCCGGGTAGAAGATCGATTGGGCAATCATAAGATCTGTGTGGTGGGAGGACGTCAGCCCCCTTCTTGCTGAACACGTCCAGGAAGTTATGGTAGGGTGCTGGAACGAGCAGGCGGCTTTCCTGGTCACTGTCACCTTTTGGACCAAGCACAGATAAGGAAACTTCCCGGTGTTGTGGCAGGCAGTGGTGCACACAGTAGGAGGAGCCAAAGCGGACCTCGCCAGTTGCCCAATTAATGGTAGGGTTGTGAGCCCGGAGCCAGGGAAGGCCTAGGATGACTGGACAGAGGGGAGATGCTATGGCGTCCAATCGAAGAAGTTCCCGATGACCCCCTTCAGTGGTGGCCAGCATGGGGATAGTCTCCTGGGTGACGGTGCCAGATTTGATGGCTGACCCGTCAGCAAGCCGGACTAGCATGGGGTGATCCTTAGATCGAAGGGGGATCCGGTGTTGAGCTGCAAAGGTGGCATCAACAAAGCAGCTACATGCTCCTGAATCCAGAATAGCCTGTACTTGGATGCCCCCACTGGGGAGCCGTAGGGAGATAGAAAGCAGGAAATGCACCTTATGATCAGGCAGATACATCAGTCTCTCCGAAAGCAGGGGTGCTCTCTTACCAGCTTTGGCAGGGCAGTTCCGAATCAGGTGCCCGGGACCCCCACAGTACAGACAGAGATTCTGTGATATACGATGCTGGCGTTCTCCTGGCGTCAGCGGTGGATGGGGGCGCTCAATTTGTACAGGCTCCAGTGGGTCTGATGGAACGGAGAAGGAGGTGCTTGGGTTGGGACCAAAGTCTGTGGACATTCTCCAAGTGAGAGGTGCGAGCCCTGTGGATCTCTCAGCTCTGCGTTCCCGCAGGCGGCGATCTATCTGGATGGCCAGATCGATCAGGGCGTCGAGGGATTGTGGTACCCCCACGCGAGCCAGCTCGTCTTTGAGCGGCTCTGAGAGACCCAGCCGGAATTGATGACGGAGAGCCGCATTGTTCCAGGCAGTGTCTGCGCTCCAGCGCCGGAACTCAGACACGTAATCTTCGGCCGACCGGCGGCCCTGTTGCAGAGCATGAAGGGCTGCTTCAGCCGTAGTGGCCAGATGGGGGTCCTCATAGAGCTTGGCCATTGCTACGAAGAAATGCTCTAGACTGGTAATCTCTGGGGCCCCTTGCTCCAGCAGGCGGTGGGCCCATGCCTGGGGTTCTCCCAGTAGGAGCGAGATCACTAGCCCCACTTTAGTGGCCTCCAAGGAAAAAGTCAGTGGCTGAAGGGCAAAGTACAAGTTGCAGGAACTGCGAAATGCCCGAAACTTCCTGCGGTCTCCCGAAAACCGCTCGGGCATAGGCACCTTAGGCTCAGTGGGTAGGGTCACAATGGTGCATGAGTCAGGCTGGCCAGGTCTGGCTGCTGAGGACACTGAGAGCTCATGGACCTCTTTCATCAGGCGGGTATATCCCTCTTGTAGACTTTTAA
>BLSH010471142.1:132097-167337 GCA_018402905.1 Glandirana rugosa
AAATAAGAAAAAAAAAAAAAAAAAAAACAAAAAAAAAAAAAAAAAAAAAAAACTTCCTCATTCGTCACTCTTCCTAGAAAGACATACTGTAGCTCAAGTCTACATAGTTAAAGTCAACATCTTGAGGACTGGAGAATACAATGAATTACCAGTGGGGGGAGCTCACTCCCTTCTTTTGGAGAACTCTAACTCTTAAGATGCACATGGGTCAAGCTGGAAGACACTAATCATTTGCTTTAAGCATAGTAAGTTAGTAACTGTTTAAGCAGAAGAGAGAAAAGAAGTATGTAAGCTTTGGACTACATCAATTCATCTTTTTGCTACTAAGATATCAAACTACTTATTGCCTATGACCACATTTACTGCACATTGATTTCAGTGTCCGGTAAATGGAGATACTGCCAACAAGTAGCTACATTTCTCAGTAGAAAAGAGAATAAATCACCATTACAGTCCTAGACTAAGGCACATTTGGTGTTTATGGAAAATATTATTCAATCAAATTGTACGTTTTATTTAACTCCTTATCTCCAGGTGAAGATTCTCAAGGCTCCTCTATAGATTGTGACCTAATAATATTCCCTAACACCAGGGATGTCCAACCTGCAACCTATTGGCCGCATGCGTTCCAAGATGGCTATGAATGCGGCCAACTACACACTCATACACTTACTTAAAAAGGTAGAATTTTGGGGGAATTTTTTGTAAAATTGCGTTTACACTTAGCGAACACATAGCCAAAGGAAACATTTCACAGTGTCTCTTTTTCTTCCCAAAGAAAAATCTCCCACTCTTCACAATCACACCTTAGTCAAGTCATCAATATTCAGCAGCACCTATATTTGTGAGCAACTATTTTCAAGGATGAAGCACACGAAGGGCAAAATTAGAACCAAAATATCTGATGACCACCTTGAGAATTCACACTCCATCCTATAAACCAGATATTGATGCGTTACGATCACATATCACACTGGTTTCATGTTGCCTTATTTTACTTTTATAATAAAAATGATTACAAAAAAAAAAAGTTTTATTACTCAGCTAGGCACATTATATCTATTTATCAGTGATTATTAACATGTGATCTGCCCAACTTTTCTGCTCATCAGCTATCCTTATTTTTAGTATTTCACGTGTATTTTGTGTGTGGCCAAGACAATTCCTCTTCTTCCAATGTGGCCCAGGAAGGTCAAAAGGTTACACAATATTGCATTGAATACTTCAGAAAATGTAGTTAATTTAATATTTATTATGTTTATTACCATAATGCTGTAGTGAACATTGTATGAAATGAAGATGGTGCAACTGGTATTTAGTTTGACATGTATGGGGAAAAAGTAGGGAGGAGTGTATATTGCTTTTTATGTCTTCCCTATATGAATTCATACCCTCCATTTGACCTGGTGACTTAAGTCACCAAAACAGCGATAAGAAATCCAAAATTTTAGATTTGTCACCAGGACAGCCAGTGAGGTTAACCCCTAGGCCCCGAGCACATGCAAATATGTGGCTTCTCAGGCCTTGGCTCTGAGGGGCCGCATATTTGTGTGCATTAGCGCCAATAGAGCTGTGCTGAGAGTGCGCGCCCTGCACGCTCCTGGCACAGTGACCGGCGGCTCACGAAAAGCTCCCACTTGCTTCTTATAATCGGGAGTTCTCCAATTATGTGACTGCCGTGATTGACAGTCACATGGTGATAAGCCCCGCCCTACCTCCCGGAATGCCAAACCACTTAAAGGGCTGGGTAAGCCAGCGCAAAGGGGTTAAATATTGCAACTGTTCCAGTGACAACTGTCTAAAAGTTTAACTTTCCTCATGGATTTCCTACATAGTAGGTTAGTAAGGTTGAATGAAGAATCCAGTCCATACAGTTTAACCTGTGCCAATGTGTGTGCGTGTGTATGTGATTATGTAATTAATAATTCCTATATCCCTGTATATTGTGTTTGCTATGGTACTTATCTAAGAGTTTTTTTTTACTATCGATACTCCTTGCTGAGAGCACCAACTGTGGAAGGGAGTTCCAAATCCTTACTGCTCTAAAGAAAGAACCCTTTACGCAGTATAACAATGAACCACTTTTTTGCTCAACTTCATTCAGTGGAACTTTGTCTTAAGTGACCTGAGACTAAATACAGTATCTCACAAAAGTGAGAACACCCCTCACATTTTTGTAAATATTTTATTCTATCTTTTCATGTGACAACACTGAAGACATGACACTTTGCTACAATGTAAAGTAGTGAGTGTACAGCTTGTATAACAGTGTAAATTTTCTGTCCCCTCTAAATAACACAACACACAGCCATTAATGTCTAAACCACTGACAACAAAAGTGAGTACACCCCTAAGTGAAAATGTCCAAATCGGGCCCAATTAGCCATTTTCCCTCCCCGGTGTCATGTGACTCATTAGTGTTACAAGGTCTCAGGTGTGAATGGGGATCAGGTGTGTTAAATTTGGTGTTATCGCTCTCACTCTCTCATACTGGTTACTGGAAGATCAACATGGCACATCATGGCAAAGAATTCTCTGAGGATCTTAAAAACTGAATTGTTGCTCTACATAAAGATGGCCTAGGCTATAAGAAGATTACCAAGACCCTGAAACTGTGCTGCGGCATGGCGGTCAAGACCATACAGCGGTTTAACAGGACAGGTTCAGACCAGGGCTCGCCATGGTCAACCAAAGAGGTTGAGTGCACGTGCTCAGCGTCATATCCAGAGGTTGTTTTTGGGAAATAGACGTTTGAGTGCTGTCAGCATTGTTGCAGAGGTTGAGGGGGTGGGAGGTCAGCCTGTCAGTGCTCAGACCATACGCCGCACACTGCATCAAATTGGTCTGCATGGCTATTGTCCCAGAAGGAAGCCTCTTCTAAAGATGATGCACAAGAAAGCCCGCAAACAGTTTGCTGAAGACAAGCAGATTAAGGACATGGATTACTGGAACCATGTCATGTGGTCTGATGAGACCAAGATAAACTTATTTGGTTCAGATGGTGTCAAGCGTGTGTGGTGGCAACCAGGTAAGGAGTACAAAGACAAGTGTGTCTTGCCTACAGTCAAGCATGGTGGCGAGAGTATCATGGTCTAGGGCTGTACGAGTGCTGCCGGCACTGGGGAGCTACAGTTCAATAAGGGAACCATGAATGCCAACATGTACTGTGACATACTGAAGCAGAGCATGATCCCCTCCCTTCGGACACTGTGCCGCAGGCAGTATTCCAACATGATAACGACCCTAAGCACACCTCCAAGACGGTACATGTTCCCTAGGGCAGGGCCCGGACCACTATAACCATTGTATGCCCAATTACTTGCATATGAGCCTCCAAAATGGGCACTTTTGATTTTTGACGTTCGGGTCCCATTGACTTCAACTTCGTTGTTCGGGTCCGAACTTTCAGTATGTTCGAAAGCTCTGGTGCGAACCGAACGGGGTCCGTTCGGCCTATCCCTATCAATAAACTATTTTTACCAACCTCTATATTTTTATGAACAAATTAAACAGAATTGGTCCCAGGATTGAGCCTTGGGGTACCCCGCTCACCACTCCAGACCATTTAGAAGATATGCTTTTTTATCCCCACCCTCTGGACACGCCCTGTAACCAATTTTCTATCCAGGTACATACCCTATGATCTATGCCAGCCTTTTTCAACCAGGGTGCCTTGAGGTTTGTTCAGGGGTGCCTTGGCAAAATGCCTAAAAATTGCCCAAAAATTGTACACAAACCAGCAGGTGGATCAAAGCCTGCCTTTTAGTTACACAAAACCACAGGTTTTTATTGTGTACAATTTCAACCTTCCAACCATGGGCATCCTAACAAGCAGTGATGTCATCAGTGTTGATAAGAAGGGTGTTGATCGCCCTTGTTTGACCCTCCCCTGCTCCTCTCCATCAATACTGGGGTCACATTAGCTGAGGGATGGAGAGAAACTGAGGAAGAGGCGAAACACTGGAATACTAGTGAGTACCAGTGTGCAAAAGAATATTTGCTTTGGAATAATTAATCACCTCTAACGTTGAATGTCCTATGTGTGTGGATGCTGCCGCACTATGTAAAATTATTAGTAGGGATGGGCCGAACACCCCCCGGTTTGGTTCGCACCAGAACTTGCGAACAGGCAAAAAATTTGTGCGAACAAGCGAACCCTATTAAAATCAATGGGACTCTGACATGACAAATCGAAAGTGCTCATTTTAAAGGCTTATATCAAGTTATTGCCATAAATAGTGTATGGGAACCTGGGTACTGCCCTAGGGGACATGTATCAATGCGAAAAAAGGTTTTTAAATCGATCGTTTTTTCTGGAGCAGTGATTTTAATAATGATTAAAGTTAAAAAATAAAAATGAAATATTCCTTTAAATATCGTGCCTGGGGGGTCCCCTTAGTATGCCTGTAAAGTGGCATATCTGTGTGATGTTTAGAACAGTGCCACCGCAAAATGACATTTGTAAAGGAAAAATTGTCATTTAAAATCTCTTGTGGCTGTAATGTATTGCCGGATTCTGTCAATTTATATAAAATTTACTTTAAAAGCATTGCGTTGGGGGCCCCCCCCAGTCCATACCAGGCCCTTCAGGTCTGGTGTGGATTTTAAGGGGAACCCTGCACCGAAATTTAGAAAAAAAAATGTGTTGGGGTCCCCCCCAAAGTCCATACCAGGCCCTTCAGGTCTGGTATGTATTTTAAGGGGAACCCTGCAGCAAATTTAAAAAATAAATTGCGTAGGGTTCCCCCCCCCCCAAAGTACATACCAGGCCCTCCAGGTCTTGTATGGAGTTTAAGGAGAACCCCGTGCCAAAATTTAAAAAAAATGGCATGGGGTCCCCCCAAAATCCAAATTTCCCCATGTTGATAGGGAGAAGGCCCCATCCCCACAACCCTGGCCGGTGGTTGTGGGCGTCTGCAAGGCGGGCGTCTTATCGGAGTCTGGAAGCCCCCTTTAATAAGGGGGCCCCCAGATACCGACCCCTCCCCTATGTGAACCAGTATGGGGTACATTGTACTCCTACCCATTCACCAAAAAAGGAGTGTAGTATTACAAAAAAACACCTGGTCAAAAAATGCTGCACTACCAAATTCAAGACGTGTGCCAAGCATGGAACGTGTTAAGTGTCCCTGTCAGAGGGCAGAGAGAAGGTTGGTGCCATTGTCACATACAACCATTCCTGGCTCAAGCTGCTGTGGCGTCAACCACCTCTGAGCCTGCCCCTGCCAAGCTGACAGAATCTCTGCCCCAGTGTGGCTCCTGTCCCCAAGACAGACTTACTCAAGCACCGCATGGCATCTTTTAGTCTGACTGCTTGGGTAGCCCCTTGAACGCTTAGGGAGCACTGCAGGTTCAGAGGACAATTCTGCAGAAGAGGCCACAAAGGTAGAAGAAGAGGAGGGGGTAGAGAAGGCGGATGTGGCAGAATCACCACCAGGTTTTTGGAGGCATGGTGGCAGAACTAGCTCCAACACTGAACCCTATCCTACATCCTTCCCAGCTGCCAGCAGATTTACCCAGTGTGCCGTGAAGGAAAGGTAACGTCCCTGACCATGCCTGCTGGACCATGAGTTAGCGGTAATATGAACCCTGCTGCTGACCACCCTGTCCAACAAGGCCAAAACATTGCTTTCTGCATGACGATAGAGAGCTGGAATGGCCTTACGTGAAAAGAAATTTATTTTGGGAACCTGCTACTGTGGGACAGCACATTCCGCAAATTAATGAAAGGGATCAGAGTCTACCAGCTCAAAAGGCAGCAGTTGTAGTGCTAGCAATTTGGTCAAGCTAGCATAAAGAGTTCCTTGGCGATAGTCTTAGCAGAGGTATTCCGCAAGGGTATGGCCTCAGGATAGCGGGTCGCATAGTCCAGGACCACCAGGATATGCTGGTGCCCCCCGGGCAGATTTTACTATTGGTCCCATGAGATCCATGCCAATTCGTTCAAATGGCACTTCAATTATGGGAAGTGGTAAAGGGGACTATGAAAATGGGGTAACAGGGCTGTCATTTGACACTCAGGGGATGATTCACAGTATTCTTTGACGTCTGCATACAACCCAGGCCAGAAGAATCTCTGGGTTATTCTCTCCTTGGTTTTCTCCATACCCAGATGTCCCCCCATTACATGACCATGAGCCATATCTAGCACTATCCGGCGGAAGGGTTTGGGAAGCACTAGCTGTTCCAGTTCATCCTCACCGTGTTTCGCCACCTGATACAACAAATTATTTTTAAGCGCCATGTAGGGAAAAGACACCCCCGAATTAGGGTCCACAGGTTTCCCATCAATCACCTACATGTTTTCTCTGGCTCTGAGGAGAGTGACCTCTGAGTCAGGGAATACATTCGGTCCACTCTCCCCGTCAGGGACAGAGACATGGTCTGGGACATTAGCCACCTGCTGGGAGCTATCTTCCCCAGCCATTACAGGAAAAGGAAGAGAGTCTCCTTCTTCCTCGGTCCTGCCACCAATCTCTCCTTCGGTTTGGCAAAAAGGGTCTGGTGAGAACTCCCGTGTTTCCTCAGTAGGGGGGTTCTTTCCTCCAGGCTCTCTGTGCCTTCCCACAACCTCAAAAAATGGGGAAAATCCCTCCCCACTAGGGCTTCATGAAGCAGGCAAGGTGCCACTCCCACTGGGTCACTCTGTCGTAAGGGGTGTCAATCGCGACCAGCGCTGTCTGGTAGTCACGAGTGTCCCCATGGATGCAAATGACCCCGACAGTGCTAGGTTATCACACTACCACAGTCAAGCAGCACATTGACGGAGTGGAGTGGGGCGCAGATGGGTACCACAAGTCCTCAGCCGCACGGTATCTCTCCACAACGTCCACCAGTTGGGTTGCCGTTTTGGGGTCTCCATGGCTGACCCACTTCCTCAAAGTTGCAGGGAGCGTACACAGATACCAGTCCATGGTGACGCGCTTCACGATCTGAGGGCCTGGCAAACCACTTCTTGGTGAGATGGATTAAGTCAAACATTTGGGAGCGGGGTGGCTGGTCCGTGCGGTAGATCCATTGATGCATCTGTTGAGCCCGGACTGCCATAGTGACACCCAGGCGTGCGAGTATCTCAGTTTTCGGGGTCTCATAGTCCTGGGCCTTATTGGGTTCCAAATAAAAATAGGCCTTTTGGGGCTCACCTGTCAGAAAAAGTGCTAGCAGTCCTGACCATTGTCCTTTTTGTCAACCTTTCCACTCAGCGACACTCTCAAAAGTGGTAAGGTACGCCTCCACATCATCCACAGGTGTCGTCTTCTGCAGATGGTAATTGGTACAGATCAATTTTTGTTCCACTGGCACAGGAGGTGTGGGCTCCTTTTTTAACTCCAACAGGGCCTCCGCAAACTGTCGGTTCACCTCCTGTTGAGCCGCTTGTTGTGCTGCGAAAGCCTGGCTCTCCTCCCGCTGAGCTGCAACGGCTTCTGCGACCTGACGATTGGTTTCCCGCTGGGCTGCATTGGCATGGAGCAGGGCTTTTAATATTTCCTCAATGCTGGAAATATTCCTGAATCTTCCACCACGTGTGAGAGACTAGCTCTTGTGGTTCACCTTTCCTGGGAAAAAGGTAGCGGGAAGACCAACTTTTCTTAAAAGTCTGGCGGGTTGCCAGGTTTATTGTGGTAAAAGGTTGCAGGTTTTTAAAGCAAACAAAAATATCAAAACAAAACCTTGCCGTCTGGCGCTAAACTATTACAGACAGGATACATCTCTATATGATGTCAGTCTGGTCCCTGACATCTTCGAACAAACAAACAAAAGCAAACCTTTAACTTTTTGCAGTCTTTTAGAGCAAGCAAACACATGCTCTTAGCTCCCTCAGTCTAGCTTACTGAGTCCCTGGGTGAGCTCTTGTCAGATCTCTTCCTGGTCATTATATGCAGCTGGAGAAGGGTTTGAGTGGACCAGAAAATCCGGTCCGGAACCAGCTCTGCCACGGTGGCTGGCAAAATCCGGGTTAGACTCCTGCTAATAGCCTCAAAATGATTGCATGCGAGGCGTCAAGTATCGTCCATCCATTGCGGTGCCTCGCATAATGTCACATCTGCTACACCATAGGGGCCCATGGTCCATGCCTGTAAAAGGCATTTGCTGAGGCCTGGCTGAGCCAGTGTCAGGCCTACTCATACAAATGTGCTAGCTGGTCCTGGGAACTAAGTGATGTGCTGGAGGTGACAAAGAGTAACAGTCTGCAACAAGTAATGTGCTGGAAGAGTGAGGAGAGTTAACTTTAAGCAAGAGTGCGCAGGAGAAAGTTTAAGGAATATGTATAGGGAGTATACATAGTTTGTCCCAAGCCAATTGCTGTTGAGCGAATTGCTGTTGAACCAATTGCTATTGATTCATTACTGGGCATCCCATATACTCCATCCCCATTCAATTTAAATCCCTCAATAAAAACAAAAAACAAATTTAACCACTTGCCGACCGCCGATTGGCATTTGACGGCGGCAAAGTGGCTCTGTAAGGCGAATCGCCGTCATCTGACGGCGGCCGCCTGATCGCTCACTGTGTCCGGGGGGGGCCAGGGAGCGGGTGCGGCGGAGTCGATCTCCGTCGGCCACCCGCGATGCCCCCCGGAGTGAAGGAACGGAGGTCCGTGTAAGTAAACACGGACCTCCGTTCTGTGAAGGGGGAAGGGCTGTGATCACAGCCTTCCTGTACATGGAGGCTGTGACCACTTCCCTTCAGTCCCCCCACAGTTAGAACACGCCCAGGGAACACTGTTAACCCTTAGAGCGCCCACTGCAGGTTAACCCCTTCACTGCCAATGGCATTTACACAGTAATCAGTGCATTTTTATAGCACTGATCGCTGTATAAATTCCAATGGTCCCAAAAAAGTGTCAAAATGGTCCGACATGTCCGCTGAAATATTGCAGTACCGCTAAAAATCGCAGATCGCCGCCATTACTAGTAAAAAATAAAAAAAAAATAAAAACCCCAAAAATTAATTCTCATCATCCTTAAACGCGACCACTTTTGCGCAAACCAATCAATAAACGCAGATTGCGATTTTTTTTATCACAAATATGAGGAAGAATATAAATCGGCCAAAACCGATGAAAAAAAATGTTTTTTTATTTTTTTTTTTTGGATTTGTATTTTAGCAAAAAGTAAGAAATTTGGGTTTTTTTGCAAAATTGTCGCTCTTCTTTTGTTTATAGCGGCGATCAGAAATGACGCAGCGGTGATCAAATACCACCAAAAGAAAGCTCTATTTGTGGGAAAAAAAGGACGCAAATTTTGTTTGGGTACAACGTCGCACGACCGCGCAATTGTCAGTTAAAGCGATGCAGTGCCGAATCGCAAAAAGGGCTCCGGTCCTAAAGCTGGAAATCCTTCCGGGGCTGAAGTGGTTAAGTGACTCCACAGTGTCTCAGTGACTCAGACAAACCACAATTTTCAGCAGCCCCTAAGGGTTGTACCGCTACACATGCAAACAGTGCAGAAACATATGAGACTCTGCACAAACATAAACCCTTCTCTGTGACTCAATGAGGCTAACATGTGGCCGCAAAACTTAGTGTTATGGCAACACCCCTTTGCTGGTGATGCAGGCTCACCCATGTTGAGAAGTCTAAACACCAACTGGTCTTCACCCTGATGGTGGAGATGATTTGGGAGCCCCTGGAGCTCTTTGCTACAGGCAGTAGCAGGTTGCAGCCCTCAGGATCACCTCACCAAGTGGTGAACTGCAACGCGAAGGCTACGGTGAAGAAACTGGAGATCAACAAGAGGCAGGTAGCAATTAAGAGAATAGACAGGTAAATCTGGGTGAGGCAATCTTGCATGTAAATATTAAAGCTTTTTGTAGCTAGAGGTAGCTGGTGAGAAAACACATCACCAGCCACTTCCAGGGTTAATGTTTAGGCTCAGAGGACAGAACAAACATTGTTTCAGGGAATTCTGGAAGTTCTGGCAGATATTCTGCTGGCAGCATTGGAATTATTGGCAGAGATTCTGAAAATACCCTTGAAGGTAATGGCAGGTTTTCTGAAAGTCCTGGCAGGGATATTCTGAAAATGCTATTGAAACTACTGGTAGGGATTTCAAAAGTCCTGGCGGTCCTGGAGGTATTGTAACAAAAAGTCTAGCTAAGTGTAGCGCTACCCCTGTAGAGGTCGCTGGTGATTGTAGTTCGTCTACCACCATGCACAGCCAATAACACAAATTTCCAAACACACCAAGTCAAGAAGAAGTCATTGTACTTTGTTTTTTTTTTGTTTTATTAGGGGAATTAAACTTGTATGGGGATGGGGAACATATGGGATGCCCACTTGATTGAAGAAATATACATATGGACTGGACTATATGCACTTTGGTATATACAACCTCTTTTTCTTTCACCTCCAGCACAAACACTTGCGTGCAGACTATCACTCCCAGGACCAGCTAGCACCGATGTGGGGACCTGACACTGACTCTGTCAAGCCCAAAGCAAAAGCCCTTTGCAGGCAGTGACCACAGGCCCCTATGGTGTAGCCAAAAATGGTAGTCTTTTGTGCTAGCTGTCCCACATGTGGCTACTGCTCCCACTACCACCTCTTCAGGCCCTGCCAGCCCTCCTGGCTGCAGTTGCCTCTTTCCACTACCCGTGCCACCACAGTCCTCCTGACTGGCTCTGAACCCATCCCAGACTGCTCCATCCCAGTCCTCTCAGGCATGCCTCCCAGTCCTCTTGACTGCATGTCACTCACCAGCCCTCTTGGCTGTTCCTTGTCCTCCTGGAGACTTGCCTGGCAGTGTGCTCCCATTGTCCTCTTTGCTCCCAGTACCTCATGACCAGGACACCTCCGTGATTTTAGGAAGGCCCCGTCCGCACACAAGCCCAGTCCCAAGGTCACCCCCCTCCCAGACTGGCTAGCTCTATCAAAAGCCACAACAGACTCCAGCTTCCACCCGAACCCTCCTCCCAGACTGGGCTGCCCCACAGTATTTGAGGGGGCTTCCCCCTGCTAATCCAAGTTGGGGATTGGTCAGGGCCCTCAGAATACTCCAGGCAGCTCTACCTTACTTTCCCTCCCATCTTTCTAGAAGGTTCCAGCACATTCTAGAAATAGGGGGGGGGGGGTTGCAGTGATGCTGCCTGTGAGTCATCCAGCTCTCCCTGGATCTCTGCCCAACCAGGAAAAAAACAGACAGGATTGGCTGCCAGCCAAGCCTGCACACATTTACCTATACTAGAAACAAAAACTATTTACATTTCTAGCACTAGAGGGCACTACATAAGAAGCACCACTTCAGTAAAACAGTGCAGAACACAGCTTCTTGCAATTATCTTCACTAGTGAAATTCAGGGTACTGTAGGTGAACAGCTAGAGGGGTCCAAGCCCAAGGAGGACACAACTGCAGCACTATGGTAGCAGTCTCACAGAGGCTCCCCATGGTTTCTAGGCCTTCCAGAGAAGCTGCATGTTATTCGTCTCTAGCCTAGCTGTTTGCACACCAGCTAAAACAGTGTAGGACCTCTCACTTGGCTGGCGATCACTTGCCCAGTTACCTCTGCCTTATTAGATGTAGCCTCCCTGACTGAGGGAGAGAAGCAGAGAAGCTTATATTCTTTGGGTGTATCCAGCGACCAAAGGAGTTGTGGAAAAAGGAGTTAAAGGGGCCAGGTGTTTCATCTAAGCATGGTGAGTAAATAGGCACTGTGTTACAATGGGAGCAAGAGAAAATTATAAGAGGAAAGTGGAAAGAGCTGCTGGGAGTCAAAGAACTGTATTGGACTGCCAGAGCAATAATATTACTTCTCTATAAATCTAGTTAAATGACCGAAGTATGGCAATATAAATATACAGTAATTACAAAGAATGATGACTAATTATTTTACTGATTTACTGGGTTTTTATTCTATAACCTCACTGCAGTATCAACGACTGTCAGGATAGTTATTACATTTGGTTGTCAGGCTGGCACCATAATTATTGCTCAAGGCTTGCAGAATTTGGCCCATTACCTATATTATTGGTCTGCTAGAGATGACTGCTATTGTCTTTTCACTGGGATGATAAGTATCTCACTGGAGCCCCAGGAGCTGACATTAAAATTATTCTACCAGACTACTAGGGATCAGATTTGAGTTTGAGCTGAACATGAGTCTGAAAAGTCATGAAACCCAGTCTCTTTGCTGTTTAGCAAACATATTGTAGCTTCCATTGTACTGTGAACAATCTATTTGCCTTTAGTAAATCAACTCAGATAATTACCCCATTAACCTACCTGGCGGTATGATTATGTCAGATTTTTGCGTCTAAAAGCGGTACATTGTTTTCCAATGAAATGTGGTGTTTTATATTGTAGGCCTGTAATTATTAGGAATAACTCACTTAAATCTGTCCAAACAAGAGTCTAGTAGACATCTGGGTATGATAAAGTTTGAAACACGAAATCATAAATTTTAATATAATAAATAACTATAAATAATAATCAAAAATAATAACATAATAGTAATAAAATGTATTCAATAATGTAATCAAATCAAAAACACAGAAATTTGCTGATTTGCAGAATTGTCGCTGTCGTCACTTTCAGTGTCTGATGACGAATCTCCCCACAAATCAGTATCACTCAATTCTGCAAATGATTCTTATTTACTATCGGTGTTTTCTAGCTGATCAAAAACCACTTTTTCACGTAAAGGGGCACTTTTTTGGTTGCTATGGACATTCTCAAGTTTCCAGGCAGAAAGAATGACATATATAATATAAAAGTGCATGCAGGGCACTGGGCAAACCACTAGGGACAAAGGGGATGTGAAATGATTTCATACAGTAATGTAATCTTACAGATTACAGTGTACTGTATGTGTTGTGTGTGTTTCACTATTTGAATTTCCTGCAGGTCTCCGCTCCCGTGCGACACGACGCTCGCAGGGAACGGAGCCCGGCACACAGAGTGAATCAGGCGGAAGACAGAGCGCTGACACAGCGGGGGGGACATCACTGGATCCTGGGGACAAGGTAAGTAACTTTGCCCTGACCAGCGATGCGATCCCGAGTGTGGCTCGGGGGTTACCGCTCTTGGTACAGAAAATCCACCCCGAGCCACACTCGGGAATACCGCCAGGGAGATTAAACAACCAAGGCTGGACACAATGGCATTGATTTACTAAAGGAAGTGGAACTTTGCATGGAAATTTTCCCATGAGCTTAATGAGGTGAAGCTTTGACTTCCATAATCATGTACAAGCAAAAATGCTTGCATGAGATTGGGTATTTTTTGAAGTGAAACTTCAATCCAAAAAGATAAAAAAAACCTGATTATGACTGCAAACTCACACTCTTATTCAAAATTATGTCTAGACTAATAAATGTTAAGAAACATGCCAAATGCCTGTAATGTTAATCCATAAATTGACCAAGTGACTAATAAAATAAATATATCTTCTTAATCATATACTACTCCCATCAATATATAGATAGCTAGCATAAGGGCTATAAAAATAAATATGCTGTTCTCAGCTATACAGGACAGATCAATTCAATTGAAGTGAATTTGTAGAACAATCTAATAAAAATAAGAAATAGGAACAGCATATACATTGTATGTCAACTCACAGCTTTAGTGTGGTCACTGCAACCAACGTACCTTAAAAAACACTTAAATTGGTTGTAAAGTCACTGCTGACAAATCCCGTAATCCCTTATTTTACAGGATGATATAATGTGCAGCAAGTGTGTTTTTTTTTAAATTATTGTACAAAATACCTTATTTACAGCGCCGCTGGGCGCTCACGTGACCTGCTGGTGCTCTCCTTCACCGCTATAAGCACTACAGCAGGAGGAGCCAAGGAGACCAGCGGGAGGTCATGTGAGCCCCCAGCAGCGCTGTAAATAAGGTATTTTACACAATATTAACAAAAACACAGTTACTGCACACTATATAATCCTGTAAGAGAATAAATGACAAGATTTGTCAGTAGTAATGTTACAGACGTCCGAGCTGACAGGCAGGGAGGGAGGGGGAGAGGGGGGTAGAAGGGGAGAGAGACGAGCAGCAGGTTGAGAGAGGCACGCAATCTAACCATGGTAATCATGGATCAGCAGCCATGATTACTGTGGTCAGCACATTAAGGACACAGAAACAGGCAGGATTAACCAGGTTTTTTTAGAACATAGAGATGGACAAATGACACAGCCCAAGCACACATGCTGTGTATCCTGCTTTAAAGGATCAGGATAATTATTTTTTTTTAGGGTTACAACCACTTTCATCTAGACACAGGCATAGACACTTGGGTCAATAAGAGGTTGTTTAACCACCCTGGAAGGATTTGCCACATTAGGAACAGAGCACCTTTGCGATTCAGCACTGCGTCGCTTTAACTGACAAATGCGCGGTTGTGCAATGTTGTACCCAAACTAAATTGGCATCCTTTTTTTCCCACAAATAGAGCTTTCTTTTGGAGGTATTTGATCACCTCTGCGTCACTTCTATTCTTCACTTCTTCTTCGCGCTACGCTGCCAACTTGCAGCAGTAAATATACGCGATGTGGTCTTTAAGTGGTTAAAATGACTCCGACTTCAAAAAAGGTTCCTTTACTACTTCAAGGCGACTTCTATCCGACTTGTGCCCAAAGAATTCAATGGAAGTCGCCTACAAGCTGGATCCCTTATCTATATTGAAGCGACTTTACAGGAAAAAGAAAATCATTTACCCAGTGAATTCCCAGGCCACCCCCTCTCTCCCTTCTCTGATTTGCGACTCTGGAGTCGCGTTGTAAGTCACTCAAAGTCGCGCTGAAGTCACCTTGGAGTCACGTTTAAAATTGCCTAGCAAAGCTGCACCGAAGTCAGATCACCCCTGTGTGAATGCGGGCTAAATGGGCATATTTTTAAAACATCCATGTGCATGAGTCTACAGAGAACTGAGAGCCTGCACAGGCAGGACATAATGGGGTTGATTTACTAAAATTGGAGTAAGCTGAAGTTAGAAGCTGATTGGCTACCATGCACACCTGCACCTGATTTTGCACTCTCCAGTTTTAGTAAATCAGACCCAATGGGTTAATTTGATATGTGCAAGTTATATTGACTTGGCAAAGAACATTTTACATGTTTTTATCTGTTTTGTGTGGAAGTCCTCTTAATACATCAACAATAATTTTGATATTGTTTCAATGAAAAAGTAATTAGAGATATACATTATGTAGATACGTTTATTATTTATGGATGATTGGTTATGTTTGTTTTGTATATTGTGATTTTTTTTTCTTGTTCAGCGATATCTCCATTATAGTGTTGTTGTTTTTTTTTGATAATTTTAAGAGTTTCTAGGAAGAGTGTTGATAACTTATGTTTGCCAATGACAAGTAATAAAAATTAACCACTTCTGCCCCGGAAGGATTTCACACTTTAGGACCAGAGCATTTTTTGCAATTTGGCACTGCATCGCTTTAACTGACAATTGCGCGGTCGTGTGACGTTGTACCCAAACAAAATTTACTCCCTTTTTTCCCCACAAATAGAGCTTTCTTTCGGTGGTATTTCATCACCGCTGCCTCATTTCTGATCACCGCTATAAACAAAAGAAGAGCGACAATTTTGCAAAAAAAACAAACAAATTTCTTACTTTTTGCTAAAAACAAATAAAAAAATAAATAAATAAAAAAAACTTTTTTTTTCAACGGTTTTGACCGATTTATATTCTTCCTCATATTTGTGATTAATAAAATCACAATCTGCGTTTATGGATTGGTTTGCGCAAAAGTGGCCGCGTTTACGGATGATGAGAATTCATATCTGGGGTTTTAATTTTTTTTATTTTTTACTAGTAATAATGATGATCTGCGATTTTTAGCGGTACTGCGATATTTCAGCGGACATGTCGGACCATTTTGACACTTTTTTGGGACCATTGGCATTTATACAGCGATCAGTGCTATAAAAATGCACTGATTACTGTGTAAATGCAATTGGCAGTGAAGGGGTTAACCTGCAGGGGGCGCTCTAAGGGTTAACTGTGTTCCCTAGGCGTGTTCTTACTGTGTTGGTGTTTGACTGGCAGAGGAAGGGGAGTGATCACGGCTTCCATATAGAGGAAGGCTATGATCACAGCCCTTCTCCCTCTCACAGAACGGAGATCCATGTTTACTTACACGGACCTCCGTTCTTTCACTCCAGGGGGGGGGTAGGTGAGGGGGGCATCGCGGGTAGCCAGCGGAGATCGTGTCCGCCCTACCCGCTCCCTGGCCCCCCCCCGAACACAGTGACGGTGGTTTGTGATATCGAGCCACCTTGTCGCCGTCAACCTGCGGTTGGCGGTCGGCAAGTGGTTAAAGTGGTTGTTAACCCACCATTGTAACGTTTCATAATCCTCTCAGATTATTACTGTAATGTCCCCTTGTGACTGTGCTTTATGAAAATAATGCTGTATATACCTTGTTTACAGAGCGCTGATCTGCGCTGATTGACCCGCCGCCTCTCTCCTCGCTCGGCCCGACAGATGCAGTGGATGAGGCCAGGGATCCCCCACTGACGTCAGTTAAGAGGGGAGGAGGAGAGAGGCGCCCCTCGCTCGCTGCATCTACATAATGTAAATCAAAAAACAGAAGATTATATGAAAAAGAAACACAAATTTGAGCAGCAGGCCTGGAGGGGGCAGTGCGGACACGAAGCTGACATTCAGAGAGGGGAGAGGACACAGGAGACACAGAGGAGAGCTGCGGCTGATGGAGACACGTACACTGACTCCGGTGTCCGGGCTCTGCAGCCCTGATATTTTTGGAGCGTACAGGGGGGAAGGTAGAAACATTGTTTTAATTGCATTATTTATCATGGATTAAAAACATTTTGTATGTAATCTTCCTGATGATTATTAATTTACTGTGGTTCAGCACTGTTCCTCCTCAGTTGGTTTGTTTGCATATGTCAAAATGAACTGCTATCCATATGGTTCAGGTTAACAAATATAAACAGTATTCTGATTGGAAAACTGCCTTTCTAGTATTTATAAATCTTGGAGAGTATTGTTCTGTGTATTTAAGTAATTGCCAATGAAGGAAAAAAGATATGGGTGTTACATTGATACAATTCAATAATACAGTGAAAAAAACTACACACACACACACATATATATATATAAAATAAAGATAAAAATAAAAAAATATATAATAAAGCTTCCTTTCCTTTTTGTACACATACAATTTTGTATGTACATTACAAAAATGTTCACAGAATATTCTGTCCAGTTCACAGTCTCTCACAACAAGCACCAAACGTCTTAAACAATAATTTACAAATATATGATAATAACACGGGGGATAAAGTGACTGAAGAATGGGCAAGATAGGATGATGCCAGATGAGGACAATGCTGCAGAACTGAGAGGAGAACATATAGTCGGATTTGAGTTCATAAATTGAGAATGGAGCTTTGGATAGAAACTTGTGTTTCTGTTGATTGCTTCATCATCATCATCCTCATTACATTGAAGTTAAGGACTCAATCTGCTGAAGGAGAATGACCATTGGCAAGTCTCCTTGTTGAAGAACACTCTTGAAGATCAGATTGCAGCTGGCCAATCACACTTTTCTGAGTGATGTTTCTATCATGGTGACCCCCATCTGTGCACTGTCCAAGAGGTCAGATCACAACCTGGTAACCTCTGGTCTCCGTATCTTGATCTAAAGAGGAGACAAGAATGACTTAATTGTAGGTAGTAGCCATAAAAGCCCTTTGAACCCCTAGTGAAAAGGGGCCTAGACTAGAGGAAGCAAGGCTCAGTAAGTGGGTTGTAACATTAAAACAGATACTGTAAGGTTAATAATTGGCTACTGGAGCATTCTATGAAGGGTTTAGGCCTGAACTCTGGTATGGGCTACGATGAGGTATGCATCACTGAGGTGGAGAACTACAGCCTTTTTGAAGAGCTGTAGAATAAATGTTAAAATATACTGTATATATATATTGCTATACGTGAATATATTAAAGTATCAAGGTAAAATAAACATATTAAATAATTGCAACCGCTCCATTTTTATGGAACATTTTGTTATAATCGTATCATGTAATGTTAATATATCCTCCAATAAAACCCAAGGGGGATAAAAGGCAAGAAGAAAAATGACAGCCAAAGTAAATAAATAAAAGGGGCCATAACAGAAAATCAGGGCTGGATCCAGATGGCACACGTTCCCGTTCCACCTGGGAAGAACAACATAACCAGTAAACCCTAGCACAAAAAGAGAATTAAATACAACCGATCAAAAATTATGTTTAATCCTTTGAGGACCATAAGATTGCCATCATCATTATAAAAATAATTTATTTTTTTTCCCTTTAAGAATGTATTTGAACAATAAATAAAACCATTTCCACATTATTTATTTATTTTTTTTAATTCGTACACTTCAGTTGCTGTAACTAGCAATTTCATGAAATAACTGGCAAAAAAGCTAGATCCATTTGTTAAGAACTAATATTTTGACTCAAACCAAAAAAAAAAGTATTTTAAGATCTTAATCAGATGATACAGGCAATTAAAAACATGGGACAAATACGTCCCTTGGTCCTCAAAGGGTTTTTAATCTCCTTTTATTAAGAATTCTACATATTTAAGTACAAAAGAACAACATACATGACAGACTACAGAATCAGGGGCAGGTCCGTGTATTGTAAACAGATATATATCTAAACCTGTAGGTACTGTATGTTCCAACAATTGACATCCTTAACAGCCTATTCAGAACACGTACACCCAAGAAAGAAACAACATCATCGCTTGTTTTGGGACATATCAGAAGACATCCTGGGCTAAGAAATACACATTTACCAGGTAAGTGACAGTAAAGTCATCAGAAATAACATAAAAGAAGTCAGCTATTCACATGAGCATATCCTTTAAAGGAACCTCAGTTTCCCATGCCATAACCTCTTAGAGAAAAGGAAAAAACAACACACTAAATCTGAGAGGGAAAGAGCCTCCAGACAAAGAAAAGAGAAAGAGAAAAAGAAAGGTACAAAAAAAAGGTAGAAAGAAAAAGGGATAGGGAAAGAGATGAAGGGATGAAAAGAGGCACACAGATCAAAAATAAGATAAATAAATAAATAAATGATTGAATAAATGGATTAATAGCATATGTGTTCACTGTGCAGAAGGGGGGTTCAGACAAAGTAAAACAAAAAGTGGGGTTGAATGACGTTTCAAGAACTCTTCTTCAGCTAACCCATGGTTACCTGATTTGATGGGACTATTTAAACAAGAGCAGGCAGCCTGTGGGGTCTAGCTGAAGAAGAAGAGTCCTCAAATCGGGTCCTGCAACCCTTGTCTTTGGGATTGAGCGAGCCGAGCAGGAGAAGAGACTTTTGGCATTCTTCACCTGTCAGATGGCCACACAGTGATCCATACGCTGTGGCTGCTCACCCATCCTTTTCTTGTGACTGTGTTGTGTGATGAATGGGCTCTTCCTCATGGACTGTATGTACTCTCTCACATTTCATTTTGTGAGTATATAATACCTTGTTTTTCTAAGGTTCTTTGATCGTTTTACTACAGCAGAGGTCTGCGCTGCTTTCTCCCCTTCCCTTGTCTTCACAGATGGAGTTCCTTCTTCCTGATTACAGCAGAAATTCTCCTAGTGTGTAGCAGTTGTGTGTCTAGGTGTTGGGCTACCTGCTCAGTAGTTCACATTATTTAATGATTCCTGTCTTCTTTACATTTATATTTATAATTTGAGGCCATATACATGTCATAGCCTTTTGGTGTATTATGGTCAATCCATGGAGAGTAGCACTGTGAGCAGAACACCATCCTGGTGTAAGGCTTTTTGTTGTTTTTGACATAATACCTTTTCATGGTAGGTCCATCATCATTGAAAGTGGTTCTCTCAATGAGAGAATCATCCAGTCATTGGATAGACAGTTGCAGCCACTGGTTTGTGAACTACATGGCTTTTTGGGAGATACTAATCATTTTTTGGGAGTAATGAAAGATGTGGTATGGAATGAGGATTTTCTATGACTAACTTGTGATGTGACAAGCCTATACTCCTCCATACCTCATGATCTAGCATGTGTAGCAGTTTTATGCTATTTTGAACACTGCACTGGATTCCACTTTGAACAGTGAAATTTTATTTTGGATGTATTGGATTATTTGTTGACACATAATTATTTTGTTTGATGGTGTGTGCTATCTCCAGGGATGCTAAGCTTTTGCCCTCACTTGCCAAACTTTTATAGGCTGGTGGGAGGGGTCTCATATTTTTGGAGATGGCAACCCATTCAAAGGGCATGTAAAAGCCTATTTTAGATATATAGATGATCTTTTTTCATCTGTGATGGAGGATTTAACAATTTGGATCCTTCCCACAATAAGTAAATCATGTTTTTAGATGTCCAGCTGATAGCAAAACAAGGTAGTATATTCACACGGGGGCGTAGTTTGCAGGCATCGCAGATAGCAGCTTAGACCGGGAGCTGTGCTCAGTCACCAGCACTAAATCGACACCACAGTGATGCAGAGCTCAGCCTGCACCCCGAAAGCAGGACCTCGCACACCCAACCCTGCCCACCAGCATTTTTCCTCCTTACTCACCCACCACTGCTAGCCCAGTCAAATCTAGGCCATGGAGAGAGGAGCTGACACAAGCAGTGCTCACTCTGGCGCCCTTTGATCTCCCCCCTATTGACCAGCAGCAGCAGTCAGCCAATGAGTCTTTCCCAGCCTCTGACCAACCTATTTCTGATCTAACAATGAAAAGTATGCTTATCTTTCTCAGGATATTTACACAGCTTTACAGAAAACCCCTAGTGGGTAATAGCCTCTTATTGGCTCAGTCTAGTCATCCTTGACACACTATAACGGGTATTCTGCTAGGACAATTTCTGCGTCACTGCAGTGAGTCATCTGGTTTTGAACATTAATCTGCTCTATTATACCAGCAGTTTACTGAGAGGAGCTACCCTAGGTGGGCTCTGAATAGAGCCTACAACATCGCCAAAAATAAAGATAGGTTGAAAATGCTAACAGGGATATAACAGCCACAATCTAGTAGAATCGATCGACCATCACTGATGTTATTGTATAGTTTAGAATTTAGGCAAATTAGTAATATTGTTAATATTTGCCAATTTTCTTAACAATCAGACCTGCTCAGACTTCTTGAGTGAGGGGTCGCTCCTTTGGGAGCGTCTTGTCCCCTAGCTTTTTCAATCTTGTGTCAGCTCAGTCGAACACATGGCTTCATTTTAAAGGTAAGTTTTGGTACGGTGCATCTGACTGCTCTTTCTGTCCTCAAATCTTGGCTGGAGGCACTATTCGATCTACCAGCAATGGTAGGTTGTTTAAAATCAAAAGTTTTTCATTTGTAACACTAAGTTTGTGATGTACATGATTAATTGTGGAATTTGCTCCAACCATTATGTGAGACATCATGAGACCTGGAGACCGATTCCAGGAGCATCTGAGTGATATTAGAGATAACCGATCTACCAATGTAGCTAGACATTTTAATTTGAAACATGCAGGTAATCTTTCAGTAGTCAGTGTACAGGTCATTGAGAAGGTAAGGACTCCCAGTGGAATGGGGGGGATGTCTTTCGTCTTCTGCACAGAAGGGAAGTGTTATGGATTTTCCATCTTCAGACACGTATCCCAAACAATCTTAATTTTGAATGGGATGTTACTCTGTATTATGATCAATTATGTTTTCCCTTTGGGTTTTTGACCTATTCGTCTGGGACCTTCCCTTCTGCACAGTGAACATATATGTGATCAATCCATTTATTTATTAATTTATGGAGAGGTTGTAATTATCTAATGTGTTTACTTTTTCCTTTACCTTGATCCTTTAATATATTGAAGTATAGCCATATATAAACATTTAATCCATAGTGCGGCAGTATTAGTTAAATATACACTGTATAGTATTGCTTTACATAGGTGCTTCTATCTATTTGTATGTGTTGTATGTTTGTCCTTGTAATCTGTTGAAAGCTGTTTTAGCTAAATGTGTATAGGGAATAGGAGCCACTAATTAGTTTATGCTTGACCTTTGACTATTTAAAGTGATTGTATAGTCTCCTTTTTTTCTTTAAAAATAACAAACATTATACCTGCTCTGTGTAAGGGTTTTGCGCAGAGCAGCACAGATCCTCCTCCTCTTTGGGTCTCTCTTTGGTGCTTCTGGCCCCTCCCTCCTGTCGAGTGCCTCCACAGCAAGCAGCTTGCTATGGGGGCACCCGAGCTGAGCCACAGCTCCCTGTGTCCCTTTAGACACCTCGCTCTCCTGATTGGTTAACTGAGTTTGATTGACAGCGGCGGGAGTCAGTGGCACTGTTGCTGTGTCTCAGCCATTCAGGAGAAAGAGTCCCAAGCGGCACTCGTGCACACCGCTGGATAGAGAGGGAGCCCAGGTAAATATTAGGGGGGCTGAGGGGGGTTGCTACACACAGAGGTTTTTTTTATCTTAATGCACAGAATGTATTAAGATAAACAACTTTCTCCCTTTAAAACCACTTTAAGCTGTTCTGTGACAGATGTGCTCTAGTTATGACTAATCACATTCTGCTTGAAACGCATTAACTGTTATTTTCCTGGACCGGAAATGTGATATTTGCATGTATTTTATATGGAAGATTGCAATAAACTTCATTGAATATCCTTATCGTTTGGAGTGCAGTCAACCTGTTTACTTTCATCTCTGGAGTTTCATGATTACGGATTGGACCAGCACTCGATCAATTTGTGGAGGGGCTGACTGATCATGAGCTTGCCAATCTATGTGATTGGTGTACGTGCCACAGCATAAACCTGACCCTCTCCCAAATACAGGAGCCTATGCTAGTCAGTGTTTCAGCTGTTCCATCAGCAGGACCTGTGGTTGGGTGCATAAATTACTATCTCTGTCATTGAATACAGAGAGCATACACCTCTAGATGATTGTTTTATGTAGGGAGAAGAAGTCATCAATTAGGCAGTGTCCTTCAGGCAGGTATCTATTGCTCCCTAGTGAAAACACCACTTTCCAATGAATGCTAAAGAAGTTATGTCTACACGTCAAGAGCAACAGTGTCACCAGCACTTCACCAGCTCATGTCTATAAGTCACTCTGGAAAGAAATGTTTCTAATGTCCATAGCCTGCTATGAAACCTGTAATTACCTCAATTGTTGTGTCTATATTATCCAGGACTGGTTTAAACTTCTCCCTTGAAGAGATGTTGTTGGGTGAGTCTAAAAGTAAAAAAAAGTGATGTAGAATTGATTTGAAACAAAATATTAAAGTGGAGTACAAGACAAAAGCTTTCTTCTTAGATAGAGTGGGTAGGGATTAAATCACATTTATTGCTGTGTACCCATAGGGAAGACTTTAGCTCACACTCTGTCAAAGGTGGCACCAAGAATTGGGAAACAATGTGAAGAAAAAAGTGATAAAAACAGAAGGGGGCTATGAGTCTGTCCTCCTCCTGCAGGGTGATACAGACAGAAGGGAGCTATGAGTCTGTCCTCCTCCTGCAGGGTGATACAGACAGAAGGGGCTATGAGTCTGTCATCCTCCTGCAGGGAGATACAGACAGAAGGGGCTATGAGTCTGTCCTCCTCCTGCAGGGTGATACAGACAGAAGGGAGCTATGAGTCTGTCCTCCTCCTGCAGGGTGATACAGACAGAAGAGAGCTATGAGTCTGTCCTCCTCCTGCAGGGTGATACAGACAGAAGGGAGCTATGAGTCTGTCCTCCTCCTGCAGGGTGATACAGACAGAAGGGGGCTATGAGTCTCTCCTCCTCCTGCAGGGAGATACAGACTGAAGGAGCTATGAGTCTGTCCTCCTCCTGCAGGGTGATACAGACAGAAGGGGGCTATGAGTCTCTCCTCCTCCTGCAGGGAGATACAGACAGAAGGAGCTATGAGTCTGTCCTCCTCCTGCAGGGTGATACAGACAGAAGGGGCTATGAGTCTGTCCTCCTCCTGCAGGGAGATACAGACAGAAGGGGGCTATGAGTCTGTCCTCCTCCTGCTGGGCGATACAGACAGAAGGAGCTATGAGTCTCTCCTCCTGCAGAATAACAGAGAAAAAAAGGAATTAGATCTTAACTACCTACCTCCATTTGTTTCATACACATGTGCAGAAACGTTGGTGATCCCACGATCTACATGCCACTCGCTGTCATTTTCTTCACACCAGCTTTCTTCTTGATCATTAGCAAAAGGTTCTCTGGTAACACAAAATATTTGAAAAGTTGAGGAGACTCTGTTTAACAGAAGATTACATAAAACATGTCCAAGTATCATGGTGGTGTAGAAAAAATACAAAATAAAACATTTTGGGGATATAACACCATTTTTAGAAATTTTTTCTAAAAAAGTTCCTTTTTAAACTAAAAAAAAATAAATTTCCGGAATTCTATGGTCCCATGAAGCTCTCACTGGTTTCTCCTGCTGCCCTCCACAACACCACTCTCTTTAATGACATGGAAGCTGCGGAGACCAGGAGATTTTCACTGAAATGTCATTTTCCCTGCAGATTTCTGCATTTCTCAGGGTGGGATCAGCATTTAGTGGTAATGACAGCGGAAAGATAAGTATTTATTGTCAGGTATTTCAAGAACACCTTCCTTCAGTTAGTTTTAGCCACATTTTCAGTGGCAGTTATAATTAATAAGGGGACTACTGAGTTATCAACTGTTCTTCCTCAACAAAAGTTTTGCTGTAAAGCTGACTTCCAGGTATGGCTATTTTTGCATAGCTACACTGGTACTATAATGTGAGTATGTAAGTGCCATACCCGGCCTATGCCCCTAGAAGCTGGAAATCACCTGAGTTGGAACTTTCACCACAGCATTGTCACTGGCTTTGAGGTCCTGTGCTGAGTGGTAGCTTTTTTGATTGGATGAGCTGTAGAGGTGGGGTAATGATATCACAATCTCCACGTCATCCGATCAGAATATGGTTTGCATTCATTGGAAAAATGCTAAGATTTCTCTGAATGGTGGCCCTGCCAAGCAAGCAACCTACTGTGTATACAGTGCAGCAGGGCAGCGGTCTTGCATGGTACCTTGAAGCCGGAGACGGAGATCCCTGGAGTAACAGTGCCTACTTCAGTGATTTCAAGCTTCCACTGGAATTGGAGAGGTATGGTATATAATGGTCAAAGCTTGGATAATGTAACGATGCAAAAAATGCCATGTAAAGTCATCTTTTTAGGTTTAGGAGTTTTTTTTATCGCTGCTGGGGACAGTCTTTCCTTTTTTTGTCCTGGTGACCATTGTCACTAAGGGCTCTTTTAAGGAGTGGAAGGGGACATAAAAATGGGTGGCTAAGCTTCAGATTTACCAGTCTGGCCACCCACCTAAATTCTAACATTACAGCTAGACAGGTCTATACAAATACTGGGCAACAACAATTTGTACTGGGATTGGTGAGTTTGACAGGTGACACCGCCTGTCAGTCACCCTCTCAGGTCAATGGGAGTGCACCACAACCACCAGGCAAATACTTGGCTCGCAGTTAAGGATGTTGAATACAAAGTCCCCCTTTGGATTAAAAAAAGGAGATATTTAGGAGGAGGTAGGATCACCTCCTGAATGCCTTCCAGCCGCTGCTATACTGCCACTGCAGATCACTTTTCAGAGGGTGGTAAGAACTGCCGTCGTGTCTTTTACATGACTTCTCTTTTAGTGCAAAGAAAGGAAGTGGTTGGGAAATCCAAAATGTTAGAGTTGTCATCAGAGCAAGAGGTGAGGGAAAATTTTCCAGTTGGGGCAGCTGTTCCTATGACAAGTCTCTATGATGGGAATTCCGATCACTTTTATGTTGTTGTTTAATCATTATCTACTATGTCTAAAACAAAAACAGTGGCTTTACATACTATACACTGTAATTACCATGAATGATGTTAGATTACACAGTAAGCTTTAAAGTTTAGATGCCTATTGAGATACAGCAGAAAAAAAACATAGTACTCACAGTAGTTTTTTGTCTTTACCACGTCTGATTAAGAAGTAAGTCACACTAATTAATGCAAGGGATAGGACAGCGATGGCAGCTCCGACTCCTCCATACACACCAGACTTCAGTATGGGCCCGTTACAGTCGGAGTACATGTAGAGGTAAATGTCTGTATCAGGACACCTATGCAAAGACAAAATGGACCACTGTCATTGCAACAGGAACATAAATACTTGCAACCAGTGCTGGGGCAAGGTCAGGGGTGTATCATGACATCGGTGTGCAAGATAAAAAGTGGGCCCTAGGCATTGATGAAAAAAAAAATGTGTCGCGCATAGTGCTCCGCGATGAAATGTGGGCCTGGCTTAAATTGTGCTAAATATTGGTTATGGCTTAAAGGGGGTGTAGTTTAATAGAGTCTGAGATGACGTACATAATGAAAAATGCGGTAATATTAAATAGGGAATGTACAGTGCAGAGTGCATGGCAGTGGCTAATATGTACAGGAGAGGAGTGTAGAGTGTATTGTGGTGGGTAGTATGTGAAGAAGAGGAGTGCAGAGTGTATGGCGATGGGTAGTATGTGCAGGAGAGAAGTGTGGAGTGCATAGCGGTGGGTAGAATGTGCAGGAAAGGAGTGCGGAGTGTATGGCGGTGGGTAGTATGTGCAGGAAAGGTGTGCAGTGTGCATGGCGGTGGGTTGAATATGCAGGAAAGGAGTGCGGAGTGTATGGTGGTGGGTAGAATGTGCAGGAAAGGAGTGCGAAGTGTATGGCGGTGGGTAGTATGTGCAAGAGAGGAGTGCGGAGTGTATAGCGGTGGGTAGTATGTGCAGGATAGATGTGCAGAGTGTATGGCGGTGATTAGAACTTGCAGAGAAGGAGCGTGGAGTGTATGGCGGTGGGTAGAATGTGCAGGAAAGGAGTGCGGAGTGTATGGCGGTGGGTAGTATGTGCAGGAGAGGAGTGCAGAGTATATGGCGGTGGGTAGTATGTGCTTCTGGGGAAGCGGTTGGGGGGGCTATGGTGCAGTGAACGGTGTGAGTAGGGCAGTAAACAGTTTCAGTAGAGCAGTGAAGGGTGTCAGTAATTTTTTATTTTTATGTATTTATTTTTTTACTTAATTCGTTTTTCATTTTTGGAGTACAAAGAGGGCGAGAGAAGGAGGACATGGGGGTTGGATAAGGAGGACACAGGGCTGGAAGAGAACACAGGGGGCCAGAGGAGGACACGAGGGGGCGGAGGAGGTGAAGGACATGGAGGGGGCCAGAGGAGCAGTACACGGGGGCCGGAGGAGTAGGAGGACACGGAGGGGGTCCAGAGGAGGAGGACACGGAGGGGGTCCAGAGGAGGAGGTGTACACGGGGGGACAGTCAGGGATGATTGCTGCGGTGGGAGGGAAAGCTGCAAGTACTGATCTCCCTGTATGGCTTTTCAGCTGACAGCCACAGAGGAGAGAAGGAGAAGCGGCTGTCAGCTGCTATAATGAAAGCCATACAGGGAGATTGGTGCTTGCAACTGTCCCCACTGCCGCACCGATCATCCCTGACTGTCAACCAGGGACGATCATTCATGGGTGAAGTGTGGGCCACAGTGCCCCCCCCCTTGGGGCCCGTGTGCAGTGAACACCCTGCACACATGGATGATACACCACTGAGCAAGGTAATGCCAATCTGTGCATCCCCTACCCCTGATGTGGGCACCCCCATCATCTTGAGCAGCTGGGATCTATGATGCCAGTACTTCAATGCCATTTCTGCCTGTCTGACAGTTGTAAAGTGCATAAACAAAAAAGTCAGGCGGTCGGCTAGCACCCTCAGAGTGACATTACCCAGTAAGGACCACACACCCGCACGTCCCTAAGTATGCCATCAGGACAGACAATGGACCTCACCGCTGGAAAGATCATTGCCTCCCTGCATAGGCTCTTTCTGTCAGGTAGGACAGCTCCCAGGCAAAAGGACAGGCCAGTTGAATGTACTCTACAGGTTGCTCCCTCGCAGTGTCCCTCCAAAAAACAATTTGAAAACTTCACCACAGGCAGTTTCCCCTCCTGTCCCCCCCCCCCCCAGTTCTGGCCCTGCTTTAAACTATAATTATAAATCCCTTCTATATTATTTTATAGTGTGCTTGAGCGCCCAAAAGCTGCCTCTCGAAACTTCCTGCACCACAATACACTCCATAACTCATATTCTCCATGTGGAATTACAGCTATGGCTGTGTCAGTGCTACTTCTTTTGGTACTTTATATGACCCCCATTCTTATTGTAAAATGATGGCAGGCTGCATGCCTCTTTTGCATAAAGAGGAATACCTTTAAGTACTTTAAAGTAAATACTTACAAGCATGCACGGCCAGTATGAGACCGGATTTGACAAGTGCCTTTGTTACAGCTTTTGAACTTCTGAGAGGAACCAACACAGTCAGATATGCAAGTCAGTCCATCATCGGCGGAGAAGTATGGGCTATAAAATTCTTTGAAACCCTCGGAAAATGTATCCCTGCAGAGCTCTGTGAAGACAAGGCACATTCAGGCTACTACTCGCATGGGAAACATTGCAGCAGCAAACTTGAATCACCATGAAGAAATGACTTACCCTCTGCAGTTTTTAGTTTCACTGGTATGATTTTCAAACTTTCCCCATCAATACAGAATCCAGCTGTAAGGTTAAAATAAGGAATGTTGATAAATAAGCCTTTACAACCACAGAAATCATCTTATGGTTCTTGAACATGATGAAATGCAGCATATTGCCTATTATTGCCAAGTGTGGTTTCCATCGCCACATCACCAGACCAGTCCTTCTATATATTAGAGCACTGTGGCTAAGTATAAGGAATTAATCTCTTGTAATTCTAAGATATCTGAGCCTTCAGAAGGCTGGGGTAATAGGGTTTATTTCCTGAAGGTGAACAGACTGCTCTCTTTGAAAGGAACTTTGCCCCAGAGCTTAGTAAATGAGGTGAGGATCTACTGTCTTCCATCATCCAATCACGTGCAAGCAAGAATGCTGTTTTTATTTTTTTGCACGGGATTGGGTATTCTTTTCAAATTGAAACGTCACAACATTCACTAAGCTCTGGGGCAAATTCCCTTGCAAAGCGCAATTTCTCTTGCGAAATGAACAGCCTATTTACACCAAATTTTTAAGGAGGTGTGAAAAAATGTTGTAAATTAAGAATGCTTTCAGAAATAGAAGTGTTAATAGTTATTTTTTGTCAATTAACAAAATGAAATGTAAATGAACACAAGAGAAATCAAAATCAAATCAATACTTGGTGTGACCACCCTTTGCTCTCAAAACAGCATTAATTCTTCTAGGTACACTTGCACACAGTTTTGAAGGAACTCGGCAGGTAGGTTGTTTCAAACATCTTGGAGAACTAACCACAGATCTTCTGTAGGTTGCCACAAATCCTTCCGTCTCTTCATGTAATCCCACACAGACTCCATGATGTTGAGATCAGGGCTCTTTAAAAGCCGAACCATCACTTCCAGGACTCCTTGTTCTGCTTTACATTGAAGATAGTTCTTAATGACATTGGCTATATGTTTGAGGTCGTTGTCTAGTCACAGAATAATTTTGTGGGCAATCATATGCCTCCCTGATGATATGGCATGATGGATAAGTATCTGCCTGTATTTCTCAGCATTGAGGACACCATTGGTCCTAACCAAATCCCCCACCCCATTTGCAGAAATGCAACTCCAAACTTGCAAGGAACCCCCACCATGCTACACTGCTGCCTGCAGACATTCATTATTGTACCCCTCTCTAGCCCTTCACCAACAAACTGCCTCCTGCTACAGCCAAATATTTCATATTTTGACTGATCAGTCCAGAGCATCTGCTGCCATTTTCTGCATCCCAGTTCCTATGTTTTTATGCATAGTTGAGTCGCTTAGCCTTGTTTGCACATCCGAGGTATGGCGTTTTGGCCTCCATTCTTCCATAAAGACCACTTTTGGCAAGACTTTTTAAGAATAGTAGTAGATGGGTATACCTGGGTCCCACTGGTTTCTGCCTGTTCTGTGTTGATGGCACTGCTGGACATCTAACGATTTTGAAGGGAAGTAAGCATGATGCGTCTTTCATTTGTTGCATATTGTGTCTTCCATCTTTCCTTGACCGGCCACTGTGTCTACAGTCCTCATCATTGCCCATTTCTTTGTGCTTCCAAAGAGCTTAAATAGCACATCTTTAAACCCCAGTCTGTTTTGAAATCTGTGCCTGGGAGAGACCTTGCTGATACTGGTGATAACTACCCTGTGTCTTGTTGCTGTGCTCAGTCTAGCCATGGTGTACGACCTGTGACATGAAAATGTCTTCCACAACCTCACCTTAGTAGCAGAGTTTGGCTGTTCCTCACCCAGTTTTAAGCCTCCTACACAGCTGTTTCTGTTTCAGTTAATGACCGTGTTTCAACCTCCATATGAAATTGATGATCATTAGCACCTATTTGGTATACATGGTTAATCATACATCTGACTCTAATCGTACAAAATCCCTGACTTTGTGCAAGTGTACAAAGTGTTCACGTGTAAGAATTGATGCTGGTTTGAAGCTAAAGGGTGGCCACACCAAACATTTAGATTTTTCTTCTGTTCATTCACTTTGCATTTTGTAAATTGATAAATATAAACAATTAAACTATATATTCTTGAAAGCATTCTTACTTTACAGCATTTCTTCACACTAGCCTAAAAGGTCTGCATAGTACTGTATACCTTAATAATATGTTAGAGCACTATGATAAAATATCTCAGAGCCTTCAGAGATAATAGGATTGATTGTTCCCACTGACCACCAATGTAAGGAGCTTTTTTTCCCATTGACCATAAAGCTAATGCACCATGAGCTGTAGAAATAGTAATTATTATCAGGGCTTCGTGTATAGAGAAAAAATCGAAGTCTGGCAGAGTAACACCAGCACCACATCCCTTGTAGAAGGATCCAAAACAAAAACCCCCGAAGGGAAAAGAAATGGGACTTTAAAGGTGCTGGTAAACCCCCTTCCCTGAAGAAATACACCAATGGTATGATTAAAAGGTAAAGTTTATTATTTCAATAAAAGTGCGCATGGTGCGGGCTCCATTGAAAACAGTGGTAGCCAACCCAATATAAAATTAAAAGAAAGAGAAAAACATATAAATAACTCAACAGTAGCTGTACATACAGTTCATGGTTCAGATGTTAACAGGGTACCAAGCATTCCTGGCTATTGTACATAAAAAACATTAGAAACCATGCCAGGATAGTGCGGTCTGTTGATCCATGAACTGAATAATGATCCTGTTATTCCAACACGTTTCACCCTATTGTTTGGGCTTCCTCAGGGAATGGATCATGTTAGGATCACTGATGAACGAAAATATAAGTGTCACGATCCTTGAGAATGACTCCCAAATAGCTGGACGACTGGTGTCACTTAGGTAGTCACAGGGTTTATTCTGTGTAAATAACTGCCATTGGTGTTAACAGGTCAAAAAATGTACCACAAGCACTTCCAAAGACGCCATCAGTATCTATGGACAACAGGTTCTCTGTTTCTGAGAGATATCAGGACCAAAATAAAAATTGTGTCAAACGCCAGACACCCCAACAGAAAAGGCTTCCCTGAGACTGGAAAGTTATCTATAGCTCATGGTACATTAGCATTATGGTCACTGGGAAAAAAAGCTCCTTACATTGGTGGTCAGTGGGAACAAGCAATCCCATTGTCTCAGAAGGTTCTTAGATATTTTCTCATAACGCTCCTGATACCTGAAACCAATATCTTTGCCGATCAAAATCGCACTGCAAAGAATTGAATTTAAACAGGAATGTGATGCCATTCCTGTCCAAATCGCATGCGGTTTCCCCACCACTCCTATGCTTGCAGTGCTCACAGGGTTGGAGGAGATGCATAGGCGGTCCACCCCAAGCTGGCATCACTTCTGCCCTATACCCACAGGGGTCCAGGATCTTCCTACATTTCCTCCAGCCCTGTGAGCAATGCAAGCGGTCGTGGTTTTGGATTTGACAAGCAAGATATATTATGTACTTTTAACATGTGAGTTGTGATAACATAACATCTTTTAATAAACTGTTTGTTTGCCCATTGATCCACTCCTTAGATGGTGCTTCCCTGTCTTTCTATACTGGGATCACACAGGAGTGGTGGGGGAGCATTCCTGTTCAAATCGCATGCTATTCTTTGCAGTGCAATTTGAGCCTATTCGTTTTGCACAGGCTCATTTTGTACCGTAAAGATATCGGTACTCGGTATCAGCAAGTACTTGATAAAAAATGGCATTCGTGCAACCCTAAGGCTAAGTTCACCTTTTGAAGAAAAAAATGCACATTTTTTTTGTAGGTAAAAAAATTTGAATGTAGTATTTTTTTTTTGGAGTCTGCAAAGCATTGCACTCACAATCATCAAATCACAGGTGCAATGTCTGGCTCCTGCAGACTCTCAGGATAGCTGACTTCCCATGGGTAGACAGTTACATGAGAGTAAGAAGATCAATCACACTCACTAGTGCAAGAATCACTGCCAGAAAGGATGGACCTTTATCGCTTACAGATAGAAATACTTACAGTTGTCATCTGTGCATTGTTTTTCAACGAGTAAATCTAATTGTTCTTTTAGTGTTTGCAATGCTTTATCGTATTCAGCAGTGGTCACATTCGAGTCTTTCTCTAATGATACCCTGAACTTGACATCATGATTCACATCCATTTCGCCACTCCTAGCAGATACATCGGCACTTCTTGCCAAGATTCTTTCTTTCCTAGAGCCACTTCCAGGCCTACCAAAGAAACACATACGGCAATTGAGAGAATCCTTAATTATATTATACTGAACACAAAATGAGATTGTCTGTGGAGATGATTGCAGGGAAGGATAGGGGGAGCCCAGATTTGGCTTTTAATGTTTAATGGTTTGCTCAGACACAAAACTGATTGACTTTTTTACTCAAATGCTTGAAACGCTATGGATTGCCAACAAAGGATACTGTATATGTTTTAACCTAGAGTTAGTGAGTAGCCTGCTTGCATATTGCCCCTGGTAACTGGTGCTGTTTTTTTACTCCTTAGTTCCTTGTAACTCCTGCCAACCTCTTGACAGTTACCACGTGACCACATTGCCCTTTCAACACCGAGCCTATAGGGGTAATAGGTAAGTGTAAGAAAACTTTGAAAGTCCACCCCCATGTGACAAAGTTCCTGAATGACTAATCAACAATGACCAATGCTGTCAAATTATAGGAATATATGATGATGTCACATGATTCTCTATACCCAGTAATATCAGGTAGTTTAGGTAGAGGTCAGCTTCTCTCCTGTTGGCTGAAGGCAGCTACAGAGGAGTTCTTCAGCTGGTTAGCGTTGGGGCCCAGTCTTTATAATGGTGCACATAAGTACAGTCCCAATAAAGCCTGCATGTAATGGTGAATGCTGATAGTCAAATGTCCAGTTGCTAAGTGCTCATCTTTGCTAGCAGGAAAACAGGTTATGGCCACAGGGATCTCTCAACAGCCCAGTAATATAGCCACTAAAATCCTGCTGTTCAGGTGAGGTCTGGTTTGGCTTGATGTGATTCTGGTTCTCAGTTCACCAGTCTACAGCACTCCAGGACTTGTGCAGCAAAATATTGTATTCTTAAATGACTCAGTCCTTGGTCTCTGCATACTTGAAATCTCTCTCTGTGGTCCCCAGGGTATAGGGCCCGGATCCCGACTCAGTCCACTGGTTCTTATGGACAGGCGTACCTCCAGACAAGAAGATGTTCTTCATCTGGTTCCCTTGCAGCTAAGAGAAAGCTAGTCTATCCACAGCCCAGTAAAACAGCCTCTGTCTCCACCCTTATTGCTGTCTCTCTCTGGGAGTTGCAATCTAATAGTCCATAGAAGTCTACAACATGGCTTTCCCCTGAACCTTAACTCCCACCTTCAAATGCAGCTAGTGTGGAAGTCTATGGAGCTCCTTTTGGCTTAAATCCAGCATGTCAATTCAGTTCTATTTTACAGAGTTACTCACAACAGTATCATACCCTGAGCTGTCCCAGAGACTACTGGTGAGTCATTTTTGGAGACTGGACCCCTTGGACCTCCTTGTGACCGCTACACCCCAAACCTGAGTTAAAGCCTAGTTGTAAGGAAGTGCATTTATATTTTAGAATCCTCTTTATCTCAAGTGTGGGAATGGCGAATACACATTTTAAAATGGCTTTTGGGTTTTTAAAGACTTACACATACACTTGAAAGGAAACCTGTGAGAAATGAAGAGTTTATCATTGCTGATCCTATCATAAAAACAGAACAGAAAAAAAGAAAGTGAACGAAAGAAAGAAGATAAAGTGAAAGTGGAGGGCCGAAGAGCAAAGAAAAGATATGGGAGTAGTGATAGCAAATGGAAAAAGAGGAGGAGATGCTGTCATTAGTGCATATACGATTATAATACAGGCAGAACCAACAATTTATTGCTCCAAACCACCCTTTTACCTTTTTTAGGAGAAAAATTTGATGTCACATTCTATGAGCCTCAAAAGTTAAGTTGTGGTTTTTCTCACCTTATATCGTTAATCTTCACTCCTTCATAGTCATCAATCTTTGAATAATAGATGTACATCTACAAAGGGAAGAAGAAAAGGGAAGAAAGACTGAAACCTTTTTATGCATGCAATATTTATGGCATATGATTCTGAGCAACCAATTAAATTTCAGCTGGCGGCACTGCAAATGAAAACTGTGTTAAAATTAAAATGGTGCACTTCCCTTTAAGTGAACATAAAAATAAATTAATATACATATATATATATATATACAGTATCTCACATTTTTGTAAATAGTGTATAAATTGCATAAATGAATTCCAGTCACCCAGTAATGATTAAATGATGATAACATTAAATAAACAAAAAAAAATGTCAGTAAAATTGTCCATATCCCATCACTTAATCATGTACAATGAAAAACAAGTACATCCTCAAACGTGGCAAATTCAGTGCTCAACTCCACTCAATCCACCACCGTGTACAATGCCTGCTCGCCTCCAGATATTGACCTAAAGCAGTCAAAATTGCTTTATTGTGTATTGGTTGTGGATCCACCCTTCGATTATTAGTGCTCACTTCCTGGCATCTGTCTTTCTTTAGGAGATGGGATCAAGTTTCCACCAATCATAGCATAGCTTGGACATAGAATGTAAAGACTCTCATTGCGCCACACCCAAAAACAGTTTCCATCTTTTATTTATAATAGAATAGCACTCACATATAGGTTAAGACTTTTGGCAGTGTAAAACAATATACAGCAAGCGGATCACACCACACTTCCGGTTTCATGTCCAACTGAAAGTGACATCAC
>BLSH010471142.1:168559-183305 GCA_018402905.1 Glandirana rugosa
CAGTAAAACAACTAAACTTATGGACATTGTTGAATCGTGACTAATTAACCTTGTGTGTTAACGAAACCACTCGAGTAATTCGCAACTTGAAGTATCTGTCCACGTAGGTCAGTACTCTTTTCCATAGATTCCACCGGTTACCGTTCAACAACAAGAGAAACTGAGAGGAGACTTCTCACCGTCGTACCCCCGGAGTTTTGTTGACAACTTACTGGACTTTTGTTTCTAACAAGATGTAATACCAAATCCCCTTCCGATGTTTTTCAATACCGTCTCTATATTCGACAGTCACAGGTGACACTCCTTGTATCACTCCTTTACCTTCTGGTGTCCGTGTCAAGAACAATTCTGGTCTTCACCGTCGGTGTATTTTATAACCTCTCTTTCCTCACTATGTTCCTCACAGTGGACACTGACAGCTTATATCTCTGCCATAACTTTTTGTAGCCTTCCCCTAAACCATAATGTAGAACAATCTTTGTTTTCAGGTCATTCAACAGTTGTTTTGAGGCCCCCATGCTGCCACTCTTCAGAGGAGAGTCAAAGAGAACAACAACTTGCCATTGGCCACCTTAGATACCTTTTCTCATGACTGGATGCACCTGTCTATGAAGTTCAACGCTTAATGAGCTCACCAAAGCAATTGTGTGTTCCAATTAATCAGTGCTAAGTTGTTACAGGTATTCAAATCAACAAAATGACAAGGGTGCCCACATTTATGCACCTGTCTAATTTAGTTTTGATGCATATTGCACATTTTCTGTTAACCCAACAAACCTCATTTCACTACTGAAATATTACTGTGTCCTTCAGTTATTTGATAGATCAAAATTAAATTGCTGATCCAAACACCCAAATATTTATAAATGACAATCATGGAAGCATACAACTGTATATATATATATATATATATATATATATATATCAATGTGAACTCATAGGTTGTATTTTATATGGTTATGTTGCATATTGTGTGTTTTCATGCTCTGCCCGTCATCGTTTTAACATTGTAACATAAATATATGTGTAAAGTTTAAATAAATATATATTTTTTTCTACTTTTGGTGTAATGTTTTCTCAGAGGCATATATTAAGTCCCGTCTCGCATATCTGTACTGTCTCTTCTAATTAATTGCGGACCTCGTCATCATTATGGTTGCCCTCAAAGGGCTGGTTGTATCTGTAAGACTAGATGTTAAGAGCACCCCACCCCCTTACATCAGATGTCAAAAGCCCCCCACCATGAGACTTTAAGAGTCTCATCTTCAGAGTTTAAAATAAAAGTTTCCTTCCCACCAACCTTAATTGCAATAAAAATAGGATAATTGGCTCAAGAATATATAAAAATATATATAAAAGAATATAAAAATGTAAAAAACAAAAGCATTTTCTATGTTAATTTATACATATCAATAGCTATAAAATAAAAAATAAACTTAAAAATAAATATAAATTTAAATAGTTTAGAATGAAGCAGTTTAAGTCATTGGACTCCCTACGCTGAGGAAGTCACATGACCAGTGATGGAGCCGTTGATGCCACTTCCGGTTGGGCATGAAACCGGAAGTGTGGTGAAAGCCACTTGCTGTATATTGTTTTATCCTGCAAAAAGTCTTAACTTGCTTGTGAGTGTTATTTTATTCTAAATAAATGGTGGGAACATTCTATGTCTGAGCTATGCTGTGATTGGAGGCAACATGCCCGGTCTCTTAAATGGACAGATCCCAGGAAGTGAGCACTAATAATTGGAGGGTGTATCTGCAACCAATACATAATAAAGCAATTTTGCCAGCTTTAGGTCAATACCTGGAGGTGACAGGCATTGCACACGGTGGAGGATTGGTGACAGAGTAGAGTTAAGCACTGAATTTGTCACGTTTACAGATTTACTTGTCTTTCACCTCACTTGATGAAGTATGGAATATGGACAATTTCTATTGATACAAGAATGATATGCCATCCTACTCCTTTAGATTTTCTCATCACTGCCATTGGAAACAAATGGCAAATTGACCTCATTATTATTAGAAAATTGAATGAACGTTCTTAAACTTAATTTTGAACTATATTTTAGTGTATAACTAGCTTAATTTTGGCATGCTAAAAGTGCAGCATTAACTAGTTACTGACCATTTGTTCTTGAAGCTGCCTTTTGTTTGTAGAAGACCACTCCATTTTTTGAAGCAAAAACAACATTTTTTGAAGCAAAGCCATGTCTAATTATATCACTTACATTCACTGCACCATATATCCCCATAGATAAAAGTTAGGCATACACCATTTAGTCTGTTTATCCCTGATTAAAATTGTCCTCCTGCTGCAGCACAGTTTTGCTGTGTCATCTGCAGTCTCTTAATTCTTTCAGTAAAGCACCTGTCTGTACTCTTTTCCTCTAGTACATTTTCAGCCAAGTCTTCCTAATTAAAAATTAGTGGGCTAGTTGTGCACTTCTGCAGTCTTTTAACCACTTCAAGACCGCTTACAGTATATATACGTCATTATTTGGTGTTTTATACCGTTGTTATGACAGCAGCTAGCTGCTATAACCCCAGTATTTTTTTATACTGTGGGTGATTCTTTTTCACATAAAAGTGATCCCAGCGGCGAATTCGCCACGTGATCACTTTTAGAGGTGGCGGGAGAGGTGGCCCCCCTCCCACCGCTTCCCGGCTGTCTCTAGGCTTACCCGATCTTTCGGTTAGCCTGGAGCCAGTCCGATGCTCTCCATGGCTAGGGGGCAGGAAGCTGAGTGAAGGCAAGATAGCCCACACTTGGCTCTATGCCCTTGAAGGAACAGAGCGACGTCTGATCTCACTTCCGTCTTCCGGCCTTAGGCTGGGTTCACAGTGCTGTACGGCCTCACAGCAGGGGTCCGGTGCATTCCTGTTCATCGTTTCAGGTCCGATTTTGGTCCCAATTTTTTGCTGGATTTGGACCTGAAATGGACCAGAAGACGCACAGGACTCCTGTGCAATTCGCTCTGGAGCCGCTCTGGAGATGTGTGAACCGGCTCCATTGAGAGCCGGTCACAATCTCCTGACATGAGAATTGAATATGGGGAAACCCGCATCCAATTTGCAATAGTGTGAACCCAGCCTTAAAGGGATGATTTTTTTTATCTCTTAAAGGCAAAATGACTTTTTTTTTGCTTTTAAGTGTAAAGTTTATATCTGAGTAGAATTGAGTGAACCTGAACTGTAAAGTGACCCGGACCCGAACCCGGACATTTGAAAAAAGTTTGGGTTCGAGTTTTGGGTTCGGGTATTTGATCACGCATGTTGAATATCTGCAGGGCAGTCAATCAACAAGCGTTTCACTGGTTTGCCCTTAGAAAGCATCACAGCCATGCCTACTAATGGCATGGCTGTGATTGGCCAGTGCATCATGTGACCCAGCCTCTGTATAAGCTGGTGTCACGTAGTGCTGCATGTCACATGTTCTCTGGGAGAGGATGCTGCCGGTGCTGTGATGGACAGATTGCAGATAAATAGATAGGTAGAGATTACTACTACTACTGCTTTTAGGGACAGATTGCAGATCTCATCCTGCATTACAGAATGATCTGACTGGACTAGGTAGAGTCTACTGCTTAGAGGGACAGATTATTGTTCTAAAATCATTTTGCAGCCCTCTAGCACTTTCCAGGACTTTTTTACAGTCATTTTTGTGCCGAAAAGTTCGGGTCCCCATTGAATTCAATGGGGTTCGGGGTAAAGTTCGGGTCAAGTTCGGTACCGAACCCGGACTTTTTCCCGAAGTTCGGCCGAACCCGCGAACCCGAACATCCAGGGGTTCGCTCAACTCTATATCTGAGGTGTTTTTGACCCTAGATCTTACAATGAAGAGGCCCTGTCATGGTTATTTCTATTACAAGGGATGTTTACATTTCTTTAATAGGAATAAAAGTGATAAAAAAAAATGTAAACTGCGTTTAAACCACACATGTGAAGTATCACAACATTTGTTAGAGCCAGAGCAATAACTATAGTGCTAGAACTCCTCTGTCACTCTAACAGGTAAACTCTAAACAAATTTAAAGCGTCGCCTATGGAGATTTTTAGGTACCGTAATTTGTCGACATTCCAAGAGCATGAGCAATTTTAAAGCACGACATGTTAGGTATCAATTTACTTAGTGTAACATCATCTTTCACATTATATAAAAACTGGGCTAACTTTACTGTTTTATTTTTTTTTAATTCAAAAAAGTGTATTTTTTCCAAAAGAATTGTGTTTGTAAGACCGCTGCACAAATACGGTGTGACATAAAAAATTGCAACAATTGCCATTTTATTCTCTAGGGTCTCTAAAAAAATATATATATAATTTTTGGATGTTCTAAATCCTTTTCTAGCAAAAAAATACAAATTTAAACTTAAACAAAAAGTTCCAGAAAAGGCCTGGTCTTAAAGTAAGTCTCACTGAGAGCTAGATAGAAATTAGCCAACAGCAGAACAATTTTGTATCAGCGAGAATAAGGACAGGTGCAGCAAGGCTGGCCTATTACAGCTTGAGGAAAAAGCTTGTGTGACTGCTAAAAATACCATAAAAACAGTCTTTTTTCAAACTGAAATAAATCAGATTGGGGTGTTGCTGTATATAAGCCAAACTAATTGCAAGAAAAAAAAAAAATCATAATAATAAGGCCCCTTTCACACGGACATTCTGTTTATGTCCGCCTGTCAGTTTTTTCAGGTGGACCTGAACAGAGCCTCCATACAGCCCTATGGACAACAGATGTCAGCGGAGATATATTCGCTGACACCCGCCGCTCTCCAATCCGCTCCACTACCATAAATTGTGACGGAGGAAAACCCTATTTCTCCACCCGTCTGCAGATTGGATCGGATGACAACGGACAGACGGATCCGTTGTCATCCGAATTCCCATAGAGGAGAGTGGCGCTCTGACGGATCTGTCTCTGCACAGAGAGCAGAGACAGATCTGTCATCCGTCAGCTCAGCAGGGATCAGCGGAGCGATCCCCGCTGAGCAAAACGGAGCGCGCACATGGACACGTCCATGTGACAGGGGCCTAATGCTGACACTATGGGGTTGATTTACTAAAGCTGGAGAGTGAAAATTTGGTGCAGCTCTACATAGAAACCAATCAGCCTCCCTTTAGAGTTGAGCGAACCCGAACTGTAAAGTTAGGGTCCGTACCAAACTTTTGGGTGTCCGGAACCCGGACCCGAACCCAGACTTTTCAAAAAAAGTCCGGGTTCGGGTCCGGGGTTCTGGTATTTTATTCCACGTGTTGAAAAGCTGCCAAGGACAGCCAATCAACAAGTGTTTCACTGGTTTTCCCTAGAAGCCATCACAGCCATGCCTACTAATGCACCATGTGACCCAGCCTCTATATGGGGCTGGAGTCACCGTGCTTCATGTCATATGCTCTCAGGATAATTTAGGGAGAGGATGCTGCTGGCTCTGTGAGGGACAGATTGCAGAACATCTCATCCTGCATTATTGAACGATCTGATTATGGACTAGGGAGAGATACTAGTACTGCTGCTTTGAGGGACAGATTGCACACCTCATCCTGCTGCACAGAACGATCTGACTGGACTAGGTAGAGTCTGTTGCTTTAAGGGAAAGATTATTCTTCTAAAATCATCATCAAGTTGTACAGGGAAAGGTTCCAGCTGTTGCTTTAAGGGAAAGATTAGTGTTCTAAAATCATAATCAAGTTGTACAGGGAAAGATTCCAGCTGTTGCTTTAAGGGAAAGATTATTCTTCTAAAATCATCTCCAAGTTGTACAGAGAAAGCTTCCAGATGTTGCTTTAAGGGAAAGATTATTGTTCTAAAATCATCTTCAAAGGGTGTGGGAAAAGCCTATTGCAGGGGAATAGAGCCATATTACTGTTCTAAAATCATCTTCAAAGTGTGTGGGAAAAGCCTGTTTCAGCTGCATAGAGCCACATTAGTGTTCTAAAATCATCTTCAAAGTGTGTGGGAAAAGCCTGTTTCAGCCGCATAGAACCATATTTGTGTTCTAAAATCATCTTCAAAGTGTGTGGGAAAGCCTGTTTCAGCCGCATAGAGCCATATTAGTGTTCTAAAATCATCTTCACAGTGTGTGGGAAAAGCCTGTTTCAGCCGCATGGAGCCATATTAGTGTTCTAAAATCATCTTCACAGTGTGTGGGAAAAGCCTGTTTAAGCCGCATGGAGCCATATTAGTGTTCTAAAATCATCTTCACAGTGTGTGGGAAAAGCCTGTTTGAGCCACATGGAGCCATATTAGTGTTCTAAAATCCTCTTCACAGTGTGTGGGAAAAGCCTATTGCAGGCGCATAGAGCCATATTATTGTTCTAAATAAGATGATTTTATAACAATAATATGGCTCTATGCGGCTAGAATACACTTTGCCTATTGAACTTGGAGATGATTTTATAACAATAATATGGCTCTATGCGGCTAGAATACACTTTGCCTATAGAACTTGGAGATGATTTTAGAACAATAATCTTTCCCTTAAAGCAACAGCTGGAACCTTTCCCTGTACAACTTGGAGATGATTTTAGAACAATAATCTTTCCCTTAAAGCAACAGCTGGAAACTTTCCCTGTAGAACTTGGAGATGATTTTAGAATCTAAAATCATCTCCAAGTTCTATAGGGAGAGGTTCCTACTGTTGCTTAAAGGAACAGGTTATTGTTTCTTGCACAAAATTAAAAAGTGCATCTACATAGCTGGTTTAAAAATAAACAAAAATTCTAAAAACTACATTTGCAGCCAGCGGTGGATTTCTTGCACAAAAATAAAAAAAACAGTGTTGGCTACCTCCTCCTCCTCCACCGCCACTTTCACCGCCTCCTCAACCTCCAACTCCACATCCACCTCCATTTTTGATTTTTTTATGTGATTTTAGCTTAAAAATTATTTTAAGTTATTTCCCTATCCCCATTTCTTTGTAGGGCACTTGTCCAACTCTTACCCCCATTTTCCTTCCTTTTGCAGACCTCTAGGACTCGCCAGGACTTTGTTACAGCCATTTTTGTGCCTAAAAGTTCGGTTTCCCATTGATTTTAATGGGGTTCGGGGTCCGGGTCAAAGTTCGGGTCAAGTCCGGACCCGGACCCGAACCCGGACTTTGTCTGTAAGTTTGGCCGAACCTGCCGAACCCGGACGTCCAGAGGTTCGATCAACTCTACTAACAAGGTATTAAAAATGTAAACAAGAAAATGTGTGACGTTTTATATGGATAAGAGAGGATTGAATTGGATTGGACCATCTTGGATAGAGGTTGTGTATATATGTTTAGGAGTTGACGTGTTGTGGACATGTGACCCCTGATGGCGTCAGATACACACTGACGAAACGCGCTGGGTGGGACTAAGCATAACACATTACTTCTGCTTTCCTAGAATGCAGGTGGAGTGCAGATATGACGTCCTCTGCTTTTTATCAATTCTACCTGCTGTAGCATGGTTTGTGTTGTTTTAATATATCTTTTGGACTACTGCACCATGAGAGGCCTCTTTTTTAACTCTACATGAGCCGGTAAGAGCATCTGGAAGTTTTGGCACAGTGTCAGTGACTACTTGCCCTGAGCTATTATTCCTCAACAAGAGGATGCATCCAACCCTGCTGTCTTTGACTACCTGTAATGGGGGTCAATTCGCTCTGGTGAGTAGGATGCACATTTAAATGTTGGTGAAGAGGAATCATGGGTGATTTTGATCACAGAAGTATTTCTTGGATACCACAGAGTGCTCATGGGACTTCACTAATTTATCTATTACATTGTTATTTTAGCATTTTTTAGCACTTTATTCACTTGCACTGTTGATGTTTATTAATGCACATTCACTTTATTTGGAGAGCGTATTTTCTTGTTTACTTATTGATAAGCCTATGCTTTATAATGTGCAGCTCCTAGTAGGTTTTTTGCAGGTTTTTTGTATAGTTTGTACTAGCACATTGATTCACTTTTGCACAGGTGAAGGGTCTATTCCCCTCTATTTCTTGAGGTATTAAATTTAAATGAAGTCTTACCGTGTTTATAAATTCAACCTCAAAGTCTTTATATTCAGTAGATGAGGGATCCTGGAACTTATCCTGATAAGCTCTGTTAATGATTTTCATTACAACCGTTACTATTGCTAGCACTGTTTTGCCTATAGGAAGGATAAACACTGGGTTAACCATATATATGAATAAAAATAGCCCCCCCCCCCTGCCTAAAGCACCCCCCGATGTTGAGGACATGTGGCCTGGTATGTTTCAGGAGGATGTGCTTGCTCGCCCCCTCCCCTTTCTTGGCCTGTCGGGCTTGCATGCTCAGATAAGGGTCTGGTATGGAACTGCAGGCAATTCTTTTCTTTACATTCTGCTGTCAACGGGAAAACCCCCTGACAGCAGATGAGCCATCGGTTATTAAGGATGCGGTGGTCAGCTTCCTGACCCGCTCCTTAACAACTAGCTATTCACACATAATTTGGATTGGTCGATTGTTTTTCGATCAATCCGAATTGAAAAAGTTTTGCATCGAAAATTTGGAATTAAATATAAAATGAATAAACAAAACAAAACTAAATGAATGTCAAAGACATTTGTTACTGTTGTCATTTGGGGATCCGGATACATCCGAAACCAAACATTCATTCGAATTTAGATTTGGGCCAAAACTAATTGCACATGTCTATTTTACAGGCCAATGGTTTATTCATTCAAGAAGGACTTACCAATAACAACTCTGTCACTTAAGGGAGTCTCACAAAATTCTCCAATGAACTTTTCTAGACAACGACATTTAATTCCATCATGAGAACCTCCATTTTGACAATAGGCTGGGGGAAACAAATAAAAAATAGTTAAATGGACACGATTCAGTAAAGTATAATCCACATGTGGAATGTATGAATAGGTGGGCGGAGCCACACGCTGACGTCACCACGCCTGTACAGGACGGGGACGCTTTGCTTCTGTTTATATGCCGGCTTTTTTATGCAAGTTTCGATCGCTTTTATGTGAGTACCCACTTGGATTGTTATTTTAATAAAGTGTTCTTACGGATTTAAACTATGGGCCTCCCTTTCTTCTTTCCTATCCATACCTGAGAGGTGTACTCTAGGTAATGCTTCCTACCTGGTTGCATTGGCGCTGTGATACTTGAAGAAGGAGAGGATCCACTCTTACTATACCCCACAGAGGGTGATATCTGTCTGCCCAGCCGACCCACTAGCAATAGTGAGTCCATGATTTCTGGTAAGGGTATTGACTTCTACCCTCACTTGGTGTGCATGACCTCGGTGGTGGCCTGATTTGAAATCAAATAACAGACATTTCTGAATGCATTTAACCATCTACTGTCCAGAGTCACCTTCCATCCTGCTGGGATTTCTAGTCTGAACGTTTGTTGCACTTTTATACCACAGATTTTTTTTTCACTTGGGACTGCACATTTTAATAGGAAACCTTTGGCACATGTGTTCATCTTTTAGTTTTGTATAACGTTTTTAGCGCAACTTATATATCTTATATTGTTGATTCATGCATTATCACATGTTTTTGTTGCAGCTGCACCTAGCACTTGAGCGCAATATTGCTCTTTTGTTACAGCACAATGTATGAATAGCCTTATAATTTTACTGTGAAGGTTACAACATGTTTAGGCACTAATTTATGGTTAGAACGTTTTTTTTTGTTTTAAAATGTTGGCTAGAATTGCATATCATTCATTTGTTCATATTTTTTTTTGCAAAGATATGGGTAAACAAGCCCAAAACGTTAACATGTGCCCAGGCCATATCTATGTAAGCCAGAACAATAGAGCCAAAATAATTGTAAATTCACTTTTGCCAAGAAAAAACTTCCTGAGTTTGTAGAAACTCATAGCTTGCTGTAGAGTGAACTAGAAAGGTCATTTCAGAAAAGCTTGTATAACAATTCATTACATAATTGTTTTTTTAAAACAAACGTGGCTACCCATTAAATTGTCACTGTAAATATAATGCTTCTTATTAGAGATAATTGTATTGCATATTTGCATATTGCATATTTTGATAAGAATTTATCATTTGTAAATATTTGTCACAACTGATAACATTTTAATATGTGTGTCTGTGTGTGTGTATATATATATATGCCACTGTGCACTTGGTAAGCTGGTCAATAAACCTTTGGACCTCTTTTTACTATTTCAATAACATGCCAGACTCTGTACTTTTTTAACAATTTAACCACTTCAGCTCAGGAAGGTTTTACCCCCTTAATGATCAGGCAATTTTTTGCAATACGGCACTCCATTAATTTAACTGACAATTGCGATGTTGTACCCAAACAAAATTTATATCCTTTTTTTCCCCACAAATAGAGCTTTCTTTTGGTGGTATTTGATCACTTGTGCGGTTTTTATTTTTTGTGCTTTAAGCAAAAAAAGAAAAAAAATTTTGAAAAAAAAAAACCAATATTTTTTACTTTCTGCTATAAAACATATCCAGAAAAAAAAGGAAAAAAACAAATTTCTTCATAAATTCATAAATTTAGGCCAATATGTATTCTGTTACAATTTTTTTGTAAAAAGAAAATCCCAATAAGCGTATATTGATTGGTTTGCCCAAAAGTTATAGCGTCTACAAACTATGGGATATTTTTATGGACTTTTTATTTTTTGGTTGTTTTTACTAGTAATGGCAGCGATCAGTGATTTTTAGCTTAGATGCGACATTACAGCGCACAAATCTGACACTAAAGGGTTGATTTACTAGCTTTCAGATTATTTTGTCAACGCTTAATTGAACAAGCTGAAGTTAGAAGCTGATTGGTTAACATGCACAGCTACACCAGATTTTGCACTCTCCAGTATTAGTAAATCAACCCCTAAGTGACACTTTTTGGGGACAAGCGACACCAATACAGTGATCAGTGCTATAAGAATGCACTGTTGCTGTATAAATGACACTGGCAGGGAAGGGGTTAATGTCAGGGGCGATCAAAGGGTTAAGTGTGCTCCTAGGGAGTGCTTACTAACTGCGGGGGGAATGCTGACACTGGAGGAAAAGAGAGATCTGTGTTTCTGCTTAGCAGAAGCACAAGATCTCCAATTTCCTCCCTCACAGAACAGCAGTCTGCCCCACCGGACCCGTTGATTGGCTCCAGCTGTGTCCAATCACAGCAGGAGCGTGGCTCCTAGAGCCGAGGAAGGCGATGACGTACAGGTACGTGATTATGAGCTTAAGGGCCGCCCTGCCACAGTACATGTACAAGAGGTTAAAAAAGGGCCAAGAAATAGTAGGCTCACAATAGAAGATGTCATCAAACATTGAGCTTGGTGACCTACAGTGTCTTACATGACAGCAGGTCAATCATAGGTCTTACCAGGATGTTGTCTGGACCGAAACTAAAATTGTTATTTCTGAAACCAATTTTCTGTATGAGAGCAATACATGCAACTTCTGAACCTTTTTTTTAGGACTATTTACACCAGAATGCGGTGCATGAAATGCATCTGCTGTGGGTGTCAATATATTCCCCCCAAATGCTTATCCGCAAGCCCGGTGCATTTATCTGCACCAGATCGTACCACAGTACCATGCTATTTGGTGCAGTGAATTTTTGAAAAGTACAGGTAGTGCATGCACTACTTTTTGTGTGATCCAGATGAATGTGCTGAAAATCGCACTGTACTAAATCACACAGGAATCACACAGGAATGAGGACTATGCTCCTCTGAGATTCAGGTGTAAACAGGGCCTTACAGCATATGTGTATGATATTACTTCATAGCACTCTATGGGAATCTGCGTACAAAATCCACAAACCAAGCCTCTGTATCTATAAGTTTGTATAGGAAATTAATTTTCAAAGTTGAGAACACAGGCAGTGAATCTTAGTTTCGGAAGACTGGCAATCTTTTAATGTAAACACACTCCCATCACAGTAGATTGCTTTTCAGAAGGTAGCCCTGCAAACATCTTCACACAATGCCTTCATCCCATGCATTGCAGGGCTGTTGCAGGGGGGTTGCAGCCAGGACTGTTGTGGCGTGACCCAGTAAACTTGCATGGCGGTAATGCTCCTGGAATGTGACATGATTGTGGGGAGATACAGCGTGGTGTGGTGGCAGTAAACACTCAGAGTCCAGTTGCAGTACTAGGACTGTATTGTAATTGAAGTTCAATAAAACACAACCACCTGGAGGGAAGACAACTGAACGGGTGCACTCACAGAATGAGGCAACACAGAATATAACAATAGATTTTGGGTACACTGACAGTGCCTGTTTCGAGGAGAGGAATGCGGCCTGGTCAGTCTGTACCCAAAAGGGGAGGCTTCCAGGAAGGATGGCATGTCCCTGTGCTTTCCCTACCAATCTGGAACCTCTCCTTGCTGCTGATCATCACCCTTGACAGACGGATGACCTGTCCCTACACTGCCCACATGCTAAATGCGTTCCAAGCTGGGGTCTCAAATAGACTATGCCTGACCCAAGATAGCTGGCAGAGTCAGATGGGGTGTCAGCATCCAATCGGACAGCTCCCTCAGTGACCCAGGAGACCATAGAGGAACCATGCTCCCCTCGACCACCTTTCCCTCTGTAACTCAACCGTGGCCAAATGTTCCCTTCAGTGGAGAAAATAGACTGCACCTGCCCTCATGCTCTTCATTTTTAATGCAGCCTTAAAGCACAGCATCCTGGCCATGGCATGTGTAGAGCCCTGTGTGGCTGTAAGCCCTTCAGACGGGTGGTTGGAAGGGGGTAACACCACACCTTAACTGCAGTTTTAATGCCCTCTATCCACATCTGTGAGCAAACACTTGAAAACCAAATGAAACCCAACTTTATAATCTTTGTTGTGATCTTTGAGGATCTTTATCCTGTTCACGCTGGCTGTACAAATATATACAGTGGCTGTGTGGGTGGGCTTTTGTCACAGAGGGGCCGCTATATGAATCCAAGGGAAATGGCTTTTCTGTGCCGACAGCATGCTCACTGCATACACTCAGCAATATAATTAAGCTGACAATTGATTAAGGAACTATGGACTTTATAGGTACCCCAAGGATGACTAGTATAAAAAACAAAACTTATATTAAAGTAGTTGTAAACGTAGTTACACCACTTACCTACAGATAAGCCTATAATAAAGCTTACCTGTAGGTACTGTGAATATCTCTAAACTTGCATGTGTCAACGTCATCGGCACATGCGCACTCAAGAAACAGCCCACTGGTGCCTTTCCTTCAGGGCTCTTGCCATAACCAGCTGCTCCCGTGCTCATGCGTGTGAGTGACGTCATCGGGGCTCCGGCGAATCACAGCGCCGTAGCCCGCGAACCCAGAAATAACACCATGAGACATGACGCCTGTCACAGCGGTGTGCAGGGACTGCTGCAACAGCTTCGATCTAAGGTAAGTGTTTCATAATGAGCTAGTATGCGATGCATACTAGCTCATTTTTGTTTTTTTGGGGTTTTTTTTAGGTTTACAACCACTTTAATTATTACTGATAAAATCACTTAAAACAGAAATAGAAAATAATATGGCTTCACATAATTATGGAAGAAATAATTTCCCCTCTATCTGATGCAGGATCAGTGCTTGTAATGGGTACCCAAGGTAATAATCAGTTGGGGGCTCCCCAAGGATGTTAGAACCAATTATATAGATTACTGTTTAATTTTCCAGGAAGGGTCCCCCCTCTGTTCACAGAGGCCCTGCCCTGGGTGGAGATACTGTCAACTTTTAACCACTTGCCGACCAGCCACCGTCATTTGACGGTGGCAGGTTGGCTCTCCTGTGTGAATTGCCATAGCTGTACAACGGGCACAGACGCGCATGTTGTGAGCGTGTGGTCACTGGCTAGTGGGGGAGCCAATAGGCGGGTGGGGTGGACTCAATGTCTGCCAGTCACCCACGATCGCTCCCCGCAGTGACAGAATGGGGATCTGTGAGTGTAAACAAAGCAGGTCCCCATTCTAACAGGGGAGTTGAGAGAGATCATCAGTTCCATGTGATAGGGAAGAATGATCTCTCTCCTCCCCAAGTCAGCCCGGCCCCCACACAGTTAGAAAAACTTCCCAGGGAACACATGTAACCCTTTTGTCGCCCCTAGTGTTAACCCCTTCCCTGCCAGTGACATTTACACAGTAATCACTGCATTTATATCGCTGTATAAACGTCAATGGTCCCAAAAAAGTGTCAAAAGTGTTCGATCTGTCCATCGCAGTCCTTCTAAAAATCACAGATTGCCGTCATTACTATACCAAAAAGATGTAGAAGAATACATATTGGCCTAAACTGAGGAAGAAATTTGTTTTTTTACATTTTTTTTGGGGGGGGGATATTTATTATAGCAAAAAGTATAATATAAAACAGTCACTCTTTTTTGTTTATAGTGCAAAAAAATAAAAACCACAGAGGTGATCAAATACCACCAATAGAAAGCTCTATTTGTCAGAAAAAAATACATACATTTTGTTTGGGTTCAGCGTCGCATGACTGCGCAATTGTCAGTTAAAGCAAAAGGGTATGTAAACTTTTGATCAGGGACGTTTGGGTAGTTTCTGTTGTCATTATGATTTAAAAAGAGTAAACACAGTTGATTGATAATAAATGGCTTCAACCAAACACTAACCACGAGTGAAAGAAAAGTTTTTGTGTTATCATTTATATTGTCTGAAAAATGGCCAAGAAATCATAAATTCTGCCAGAGTATGTAAACTTATGAGCACAACTGTAGACAAATCTATTGCTCCGACTACACCGCTAGGGGAGCATCTACTTCACTTTTTTTCTT